>JAMZAV010002068.1:0-246239 GCA_024449915.1 Sweltsa coloradensis
CCAACCCCCAAAAAAAAAAAAGTTGTTGTGAAATTATTACGCAATTCAATTTTACTCTGATTTCATAGGACTAGTGGTCTTTTTTCATTAAGCCGAAGGCCTACAACAATGTGCAAAATGTGCTACAGCTAATTTCGAAATGTACGTTAGTTATTAGGCCTATTTCCGACCGACAATAATGAGAATCTTGTATTCCTTACCAAATTGCAGTGCCCTCTTCATCACTAGGCCTATATATTAGTCACTTCTCTTCCTTTCTAACTTCTACCCATCTGTTACTTGTTCATTATTTATAGGGACTCCCCCCCAAAAAGGAAATTAAGATAGTGGGGTTGGGGGGGAGCATGAAGTGCGTTGCTGTGGTCAGCTAGGCTCCCCATATGACGCTTCGGGCCCCCCAACCCCAACCCCACTAGGCCTAACCTACTTTTCACTTTTTGGGGGGTCCCGTTAATGAACAAGTACCCTCCATCTATTTATTTATTTTAAGCTCTTTCGATATCTCATGCTGATTTTTAATATAAATAACTAGGCTTACCAGCAACCCTTGAAAATCCCACTCGCACGCTCGCATTTTGCGAGTGACAATTTGGCTCTTGCGAGTAACTTTTATGGACGTGCTTCAAAATATCGTTTTTGTGAGAATTTGAATCGAGCGCGCCGGATCTAGTTACTGAATGGCGCGCGAGCCGCTAGGTGTGGGCTTCTGTACGATCATGCAGGCAACTGCAAGTCTGCTTGGTGATTCCCGTGAGTCGTAGGAGCCGCGGAGTGTGTGTTGAGCGTGACGAAGCTATTGTGATTTGCGTGTGTTCGCCGCTCGTGCGTAGGCCGACGGTTTTCGTCGTGTTCGTGTAGGAAATAGGAATAATGTCAAAGCAAACTAAGTTAACATTTTTTGTAAAAAGGCGCAAGGATGAAAGTACTGATCAGATCAGCCCGTCTACCAGTGTCGCCAGTTGTTCAACTGAATTACTAACCTCAAACGTGCTTTCGCGTAAACCTAGTTCGACCGAATCGATCAATGTAAATTTGAACAATTTAACAGTGATTAATATTCAAAACGAAGAAACTCGACAATCTACACCACCTGAAACAACAGCACCGCCTATTTCAAAAAGTGAACGGAAGTCTGGTAAAAAGGGCAGGCTTTTGCCTCAGTGGTGTACATTATTTCAGTGGCTCAAACAAGACGAGACTGGTGTTGCGTTTTGTTCAGTTTTGCCGCAAACAATATCCCACCCAATTTGGTTGACAAGTGGGTGAGTGGTAGTTCCGGCCCATTTAAAAAAGAAACCTTCGTTTGGCATTCAAAAAGCAAAACGCATAAAGATGCAGTTACGAGTGCAGGTGTAGCAGAAAACCCGGCGAGTGCGCCTTTGGCAAAATGCGTTCGCGAAATGGAGAAAAATATGTTTGAACATCTAAGATACCTTTTCCATATCGCGTATTTTATAGGCCTACACGAAAGGCCCTTTACTGACTTTCCAAAGCAAGTCGCGCTAGCGCGAAGGCTGGACGTCACACTAAAAGAGCAGTACGTGAGCAATGTTGCTTGCAGTTCTTGTTTAAATTTATTGCTGCAGACTTAAAAGAAAATGTCATTCTAAACGTTAATAAGTCACCATTTTTTAGTATATTGATTGATGGTTCCACTGATAGGTCGGGCGATGACAACGCAGATATTTACGTACGATATCTTGATGATGGTAATGTTAAAGAAGATTTGCTCGGCCTTGTAACTTTAGATAGTGGAAGGGCTCAATCCTATTATAATGCTCTAACATCACTATTAGAAGATACTATCAAAGAATGGAGAAAGCCAGGATATTTAGTAAGCCTGGGAAAGTGATGGCGCATCATCCATGGTAGGGCACAAGTCAGGGCTCATCACTCTCCTTCAAAGGGATGTTCCAAACTGTGTGAGTACGCACTGCGTAGCACATCGTCTGCAGCTAGCAGTTTTGGATGCATGCAAGAACATTGAGTATTTGAAAGATTTTGACAAACTTGTTAAAACCGTGTTCCACTTTTACCGCGGGTCTACCAAGCGACAAAATGGATTAAAGAAACGGCCGCAATTCTAGAGCGGGAAATGATTAAGTTAAAAGACATTCACACTGTGCGATGGTTGGTGAGTAAAAAAGAAGCTATGGTGGCCCTGAAAAGAATTTCATTCCTTTGGTAATCAACCTAGAAGAGATCGCATCTGACACATCAACGGACGGCAGTGCAGCTGCTAAGGGGATTGTATTAAAGTTAAAAAACTACAGTTTGCGAAAATGTTGCACTTTCTAATTGACTTGTATGGAGAGCTAGACCCATTGTGCAAGGTACTTCAAAACAAGGAATTACTTCTGTCGCAAATAAAAACAAAAATCGAAGTAACAGTTAAAATACTCAAAACATATCTAGGCAAATGAGGGTAATCATGTGAAAGATTTCATTACTTAACTTGTATCCAACGGAAACGATGTAGTGTATGAAGGGGTGGCTCTAGACCGAGTAAAACAAGGTGAAGAGCAGTACCAATTACTTCGAAAAACAATGATAAAAAATACGTGTCGATATTTGCGTGACAGATTAGAATCAACTAAAAACATTGTCGGTGAAAACTGTCATGTTTTGGATCCGCTACGACACCCCGATCAAGATGAACTATCGAGCTATGGAAATGAGGAAATTGTACATCTAGGCCGACATTTCCGTGTAGTAACTGACGAGACTGTTGCTGAACTAGTGTCAGAGTGGATTGAATTCAAATACTCGATACGAGGTGTGAAGATTCAAATTCACGGCTTCCTAAAAAAACTTGAACTTTACCCCGATAGGTACACTATTTTGCGAAAGGTTATCCAGGCCGTCGCTTGTGTTGCCGTATCCACAGCCTCTTGCGAACGTGGCTTTAGTTTATTAACAGAATCAATCTAAACAAAGACTGTCACTCAATTCCTCTACGCTCAGCGACTTGCTTCAGATAGCTGTTAATGGTCCGCCAGAAGCAGAATATGATCCTTCAAATGCCATTGACAAGTGGTATTTTGATTCGACTGGAAAGCGGCACGTTGATGGGCCACAAACGAAAGCTGGCTGCAGTGGATTTGTAACTGGTTGTAAACTAGTAAGTGACTACGCATAAATTCAATTATTAAATCAGCTAGCGACCAACCTTCATATTTGTCATCATTATTCTCCTATTTCTAATCCCATGTAAAACGCCTCTTAAAACATTTACGTACATTATTTAGAACAAAGAACGCGATGTTTTTCGATCGAGCCGTACTAGCGTGAGATACAACCAACGGGAGAAGACAGCAGCAGCACGGGTAGTGTTCAGGCCTTCGTTTGCAAGGCTATTGCGCAAGCAACACTGTCAGTCTGTCACTCAAGGTTATTCTTGAAAATTGTTTCAAGAATCGAAAGATGTTGCAACATGAGACGTCGCGGAAACTTGAGTCGAGTAAACAGCCAGACACATTATTGTAAGACGCGATCGCGAACATGACTCATTGGGCATTTTGTTGATGCGGCGCATATGATTTGTACCATCAGTGTTCTTATCTTATCTTATCTGCAAGTGGTTTACGAGTTTTCACGGTATAAATACTGAAGTTTTTCAGTACTGAATTAAGCCCGCTATGTTATCCTAAAACGCACCAAACGCTCTTTAATAAAACCCTCAACCTCAAAATTTTTCGCCTGCGGCGCTATTGTTGGGGGGCTCCGCCCCCCAAACCCCCTTGCCTTCCCGCCGAAAGTACCTTCCCGCTAGGAGCGAGTACTAAAAGACGAGTGCGAGTTGATTTGTTACACAATTTTCAAGGGTTGCTTACCAGAAGGCCTTTATATTTATAATCCCTTTCAAAGTTTCACAGTTCATGTTCAATAATTGAACTGTGAACCATTACACATTACAATACGTCAAAATACCCGTGGCTGTTAAAAACACCTGAAAGGATTTTCATCTAGGCCTAATTAAATTTTACTGGGAATTTAATTTAAAACAAACTCCTGAAATTATTATTGTTTAGCTTGTTGTTCCCTACATTTAGGCCTCATAGGTACCTTAAATTAAGATAGGCCCTACTCAATTACAGGCCACCATCAAGTTATGGCGTCACTTCTATTTTGACCACTTAAATTTTAATGAGTATGATATAAATACTGAATAGTTTAAATACTATTGACAAATAGCTTCACGTAATGGCCGCACCCCACTTTTTGAACTTGATAATCTTTAATATACCCGAGGCATATCTCTCACAAATACAATACACTGACTTCCCTATTGTAGTTGTGCCTGGGTCCGTTAGCTGTGCACTGTCTGACAGCAGCTCTGAGACATCGGGACGAGGAGAGTGTTGCCAACTTTCTACGGAGCGAGGCGACGTGCGGAGTGTTGGTGGCCCTGGCTCGAGGTGTGTGCGCAGGGAGCGCGCAACAAGGAGACTGGGAGCTGATACGACAGTGCTGCACGAGCAAGACTAAGGCAGGCGGTGAGTTATGAGGCATGCGTTGCGTTCGATGTGTTGCAAAGCGGACGTTTTTACAGTAGGCCTATTCTTCTTTAATTAAAATTTCAATTATCCACCCATCTTGATTGTTAAAATTTAACATTAAGCCCTTTACCCAAAGCATCTATAGGTACTTTATTATGAGTCTTTCCATGCTTCTCCTCTCATTTTTAAACTCACATTCTTGTCTTGGAATAATTCTATTGTTCTTATACGTCCTTCCTTGCTGAAAAATATCTTGCCAAGATTGTAATGTAAGTAGGGGTGTGCGAGTACTCTAAAAGTCGAGTCGAGTCGAGTACAGTAGTTGGTACTCGACTCAAACAAGTATTTTACGAGTTTCGAGTCGAGTTCGAGTTTTCCCGCCACCTTATTTGAATTGAAACTGACGGAGCCACCGACCTCACGCGCGTCGTTTATGAAGTTCGCAGGCGTGCATTTCGGCAGATGCAAGCACAAAGTGTGTTAATCTCGTGATACAAATCGTAAAAAAATGCACGCTAACTAATTCGGAAGAAAATAAATCTTAGAAGCCTCCAATGCTAAGTATCTGCCGTAATTTTACAAGCAGGTCGACGAGAATGTAGTACAAATCATCAAAACGATCAAAGACAGCTCAACACGTTCGTCTGACCGCCGTCAGTTGATAGTGATCAGCACATTCCTCTCGAGCATTAGTGTGACAGAGCTGTGGGAAGATCGCCCCCCCCGCCATCAAACCCTGCTTCTAGACCACCCGCAGAGCTCGAATTTCACAATTAATGCATCTTCTTTGAGAAATATGATGCCCATCTCCGAGCTACGTGTGTGTAATAATGATAATATAATCAATTCCAAACACTTTATTACTGAAAACAACATCTGTGAATAGTTTTCCCGGGTGGCTAGCATATTTTTATCTTGTGACTGTGTTATAATGACGTGGCTCGAGTAGCGGCGTGTAATCTTGTAGATAAGATAGACCGGCGCGTATACTGTGGTCGCTGCGATGTTTCAAGGTCATCACGTCACGTGACTACCCACTCCAGTTTCCCGCCCGTCACAGCAGCTGTTCGGTTGCGCTAGCGCTCTACATGACAGCTCATTCATCAGTCTAACACTGGAAGGCAAGCTAAGCAAGCAAGGTCCCAGCTCGACACTTCCAGTGTTTATTTACTCTCCATACCGATGATGAATATTACATGTTGACACTTGACAGTAGATTACGCGTTGGACTGCAGTGGCATATACAAGAATATATTTTAAAGGGAACTATTAAAGCCATACTATCATATTGACTTGTTGCTTACTTATGTTAAACCTAAATTTATTTTAAGAATTTAGAAAAAAAATTAATTAAATCGGTCAATATTTAAACATGGTACGACCAATATTGTGGAAATTGTATGGTGCGTGACGTCACCACCCGTGACTAGCTGGATGGCTACAGAGCTTCGCTACCGATCGACTCGAGTAAATGTGGCCGCTCACTGCCCGCCCATTCAATACCATCGGGCACAGGACGGGTCAGTTGAAAAGTGTTTGTTCTATGTACAGGGTGTTAGGATTAGGTCCCTTCATTTTCGAGCCTTCATACACAGAAGTGAACAGAGGAAAAATCTAAGAAAAATAAAGAAAAAGAAGCCTGGATAAAACAGTTTAGTGGCAGGAAAGGTGATCTTAAATGGTGTAGTTGTAATGAATGTACATCAATGATACCGACACAGAGTGCTTATATTGTCACGAATCGGAAAAAATCAAAAATTTGCGTGCTAATTTCGATTGTATTACTATCCATGATGGGTTCGAGCATATTATTAACATTCATTCTCTCAACACTGCTAGGCAACAGTTTTTGTTACTCTCCACGTGTAAAGAACAACGATATATCTAAAGGATTTCAAGTCGCATACGGGAGTACTGTGGACTCTTTGACTAAAAGTGATTCGACTTTAATGATTTCTTTATCATTGTAAGGATTAGAACAGTGTATACATTTGTAACACGATTTTAACCCACGGAATTATATGAAAACCACATTTCTGTATCATAACCTGATTTTTGATTTGTTGTTCCAATACATCCACATTTAAACACTCACGCGTCACACATTAATTATTTATAAAACTAAGAATTATTCAGTATGTTTGCCGTCTCTTTGTATGATCATTTATCACGAACTTAAAAAACAACTTAGAACCTAAAAGTAGACTAAATCCACACTTCAACTATATAGGCATGTTTGTTAACTGAAGTCACTGAGCCATCCGTACTCTTCACATATCTCGACAAACCTTGTAATGCTATTCACTATCACATTAATTAAATTAGTACATAAAACACTTGTTGAGCTGTCACTGTGCTAGAACAAATCTGCGAACACTCCATCCACACAGAATGTCACCCCTTACTAAATTCAACACATGTTCTAACCGAGTGTCTACCCTCGCCCGGCCGGCTCGGTCAGCTCAGCAGGTCCCCATCCACCCGCGTCACATGCCCCCAGGCGCGCGTCAAACAAACCGTTGTATAGGGTATAGGCCTCATCCAAGGTTGCCAAAATGTCCGGCATTCTTATTTTTTGTACACCTTCTTGTATTAAAAAAATACTTCATCCATTGTGATTTAATGCCTTTAACATCATCTGGAGGTAAATATAGTTGTGAAGCTCACTCCTTACTTTGTTGGGGGGGGGGGGGAGGGCTCCAAGTTGCTTTTGTATATGTTAATTAATGTATAAAGCACATTAGGATAAATACAAGTTGAGTCTTCAAGTAGGCCCTACCCATTTCATTTCATTTTGAATTTTGAAGAATAAAAGTGACATTATTACTAGGCCGCTTCGTGAACGCTTTTTCCAGTCGCGTTTTTGGATGAGCTTTTTTTGGAATATTTCTGTCCAATGTTACGTTTTTATGTGGAATCTCCTTACTTTTTCTATAGTTACTTGATATTACTTTTATTCATTATACACCTGTAAGATGCTTTTTTAAAACCTTTATTTCTATGAATTTTGACAAACTTTTTCAACTTTTTCTTTCAAGAGGCACTACATCACCATAATCTTTATGCCAATGTAAAATATGAACGTTGTAGCCTCACCCGTTTGGTCAAAATCGGCCCAAATATCACAAAAATATCGTATTACAAACCGGAGAAAAAATCATAAAAGTACGATTTCTATAAGAAATATTTTTTCAAATGTCTGTCAATCATAACATATATGATTTTAGTGATTTTAAACGATCCTATAAAGTTTCATCAATATCGGAGTAGCCGTTTGCCAAATATCACAAAAATATCGCACTAAAATAAAAAAAAAATCGTATGAGTACGATATTTATGAGAAATATTTCTTCGATTGTACCCAAAAACAATACAGCTCTAAGTTCAGAGATTTCGAAGGTCCCCTCCAATTTTCATCATGACCGCATATTCCGTTTGCCCGTTAGAGCGCGAACAAACCGACAAAAAACTACCAAAAAAAATTAAAAGAAAACACCCGAGCTATTTTTCTTGTGGTAACGTAATTAAAAACAAACAAAAATCACAAAGTCAAATTGAAGTCTTTGCTTCGCTCATCCAATTATTTATTTTTTTACTACTCGACTCGAACTCGTGAGATTTTTACTACTCGAACTCAACTCGAATTGAAAAAGTGCTACTCGCACACCCCTAATTGTAAGATCTTGTATTTTTTTGCTAAGATCTTGCCAATATCTTGCAAGTTATTGACAAGATTTTTCAGCAGGGATTGGCAAGATCTTGGCAAGAAATAAACAAGATCTTATTTCAATGCAAGATCTTGACAAGATCTGACTTAACACAAGTTCTTGTCAAGATCCTGCAAGATCTTGACAAGAATTTACAGCAGGGATACCATTGCAATTGATCCTTCGACCATCTTAAATGTTCGGCTCTGGACTCCACTTCCTACTTTCTCCTATCAGTCATAGTCATCATCATTCATCATCCATTGCTGTTACCCACCTTTGGCAGGGTCAGTTGGGGTTTTGAAACCAAAATTGTCCGCTTCTTTCTATCGTATCACAATCTTATCTCTTCTTAGTTGCGAACCGCCAGGGTAGACATTGAGACAGAGCGCTCCATCTTCTCATGTCCTTTCTGGCGGGGAACGCTGGAAACGCGCTAGTGAGGATAGAATCTACACATGCTATCCTCGCGCGTAAGAAATTAACTAATTGAGATAAGTATTGTGATGTTCTATCGCGCACACAAGAAACAGCACCTACATGGAATCTAGTCTTCAACATCATATTTTAACAGAAACATAATTCATTCCGTGAAAAAATGCATTGGAGACACTGAAAACGTAATCAAACGCCGACTGGTTAACCAACTATACCTACTGTTATTTTGTTAGTAACACATTTCGTACGTTGAATATTGTCTGTCCACAATCCACCTACCCACTTCCACTTGCCATTAGAGTGTATATTTGCTGAAGCCACTTATTGGAAGATAAGTGACTCAACACATGCACTGATTAGTTATTTTGTGTAGGAATCTACAAGAAATTACGGAAACAAAACACATTCCCTCTCCTTAAGTAATTCAGTGAGATCTTAATAAAGAGTGGTCTTCATATTAATATATTAAATTCATACCTAGTTGATAAGACTAATTCATTTTTGGCTTAAAACAATCAGTAGCCCTAGATTATATCACAATAAATGGGCTAAGTCCAGATTTACAAAACCCAACCTTGGCCGGGGATCGAACCCATGCCTCCCAAAAGACCACCAAGACCGCGGTAGTGTATTTGTTGCTGAATTATTGGTGCATTTGATATTATAATATAATAAATATCAAATTCTTAAGTTACTTCGCTTGGGTTGATAGGGCCTAGAGGCTAGTTTTAGTGTTGGTTGGGGAAAGATTGATAGAGGCTGGGAGCCAACAGCTTACCTTGAAAAGTTCGGCGGCTGTGTAGAGTTAGGCCAGTAGAGTTGTGATCTTCAACTCTACACAGCCGCCGAACTTTTTCAAGGTAAGCTGTTGGCTCCCAGCCTCTATCAATCTTTCCCCAACCAACACCAAATTCTTAACTTATTTAATCACCACTCCCAGCTATATAGTCCGCGGCCGGCCAGAGGGAGACCATGGGTTCAATACCTGTTTTTGTTTATAGTATTTATATTGGGATTTTCGTAATCACAATAAAACAATCAAATCCCCTCAAGAGTGGGTGAATAAGGTTTAAAAAATTTAAGTATTGCATTTGAATACCTGGGCTACCATGATTCCGAGAAAATTAAGCACAAGACCATGTTGACTTATTATTCCCAAAGTTCTTTTATATTTGTGTTTTGTCCAGTAATTTTTTATTTTGCATTCTAATAATTTAGGAACGCATAATGTTTATTGTTTACTGCTTTATTGTCTCTTCACAAACTTGAGTGGCTTTATTGTTGTTGCTTGAATTGAAACGCTGTGTGCTACTCTAGTATTGCATAACATTCCATATAAGGCCTATTATAGATTATAGAACATAACTAAATAATTTGCTTTGATATTAATAAATTTAGACATTATATTGATATTATTTCAAAGTATGTTGGACTCTGTAACGTTATACTCTGCAATAATACTACGGGACGGCCACAAAAATAAGCGGTTTATATCAATGTCTACGTTCACAGGCGCCCGACAGACTATATCCGTAGGTATTTTAATTATAAATGCTGATATAAATCTATATAAATACTAGAAATACTTATAAATAAATAAATACTAGATTTTGAATTCATAATGAGCCACATGATACCTATTCTATTCCCCCAAAACCTGATATATTTACACTGTGCTTGTGTAGGATCATATGGGTGTTAACAAAGGTATCCTCGTTCGGCGGCCATGACGGTGCTACGCCCCCGGGACACTAGCGCATTCTCTAGGTGATTTGAGTCCATGGTACAAGGATATCTCTGTGTGGCTAGGTATGACACTGCGCATCTCCGCCGCGAGTGTGACGTCAGTCCGATCTCGTTCATTTGAATCAGATAGCGCCCGGCCGTATAACGCCACACGTGTTCATTGCTCCACTCTGTATTTCTCAAGTTATTTGATGGATCGCGACTGGGTTTTCAGTATAAGAACATTATTGTTTATTGATACTGTGCTAGTACTAGCGAGTAGTGACAGCTTACGACATTTTTTCATTAGCAATTAACTGGAATGGTTTTCATTAGAGCGATCTCAACTTGCATATACATTCAACTTCCAAATCATAACAGATTCAAGTGCCCCATCTCATCAAGATATCTCGGAGCAGTGTGTAATCAGTAGTCTTGGTGGAACAGTGTCGTGACCCTGGTCCAGATATTATCTTGCTCGTGAAAAGTTCGCTCAATTTTGTGTCAAACATATATTTGCGTGAATGAAATTCTCTTCATGTCGCAGTTTTAATAGCATTTTAGACAATTATTGTTAGTGGGTTTAGTACGGACGTATGGATGTTTAATGGATGTACAACGCCAGTCAGTGTATTTGATATTAGGCCTACTTTTTTGTTTTGCGTGTCGCAAATGATAATTTTATTGTGTATAAGTTATAGACCCTCGACGATACATTTGGGCCTGTTCCCACTAATTAGTTTTCTTATAAGGGGATAGGCCTAGGACTTACGTGTTAAATAACAAAAACATAATTCTTATGACGGACCAATCAGACGTTATAATAATTCCATTGATTATAATTCTTACGACGACCAATCAAACTAAAACAATTTCTAAAGAATAAAACACGGTTGTAGGAACTGGGCCTTGCTTGCAAGTCGGCTAATAATTTTTTTTTTAAGTCAATCAAAAGCCTTACATTGACAGAAAAATATCAACATATTTTCACTCACGCGAATATGCATCCGAATAAAATAAAACAATTCATAGTGAAGATATAGTCTACCCAAAGAACATGCCCAAGGAAACGCACTTTTATAAGTGCTTAAATGTTTGATTTAATTATTTCGAAGTACGCGTATTTATTACATAATGTTTTAGCTGAGGGAGATGTAAAGTTGATTTAGAAATTAATTACAATCAAGGACCCTTTTATTCCCGCGTCTAATTACATTCTAATATAATTTTGGTGAAAACGGTTGTGCATTATTTGTCCATTTGATCTAGCTATTTCGATTACTATTTGATTATTATTTCGATTGTCTGTATTAGTCTACAATGTGTAATCTTTTACGCAATAAATAATTGCGTGGTAACAGGTTTTATTAGATTTGTAATCCTATATTTCAGTATCAGATAATTCGTCTGCACTACAACAATAATTAAAAACTTGTGTTAAATCTCGGGTTGGAAGGTTTAAAACATAAATAACGAAAAAATCACGCACGGATTTCTTTACTTGTTATAATTTATATATACACTATAACTATCCCAAAAGTGTATCACAGTAACACTTGTGAGTAGGCCCTATGCATCATATTACGGCTAATATTTAAGTAAATAACTAGAATAAGCCCATAAACTATCTACCCACATAATTCCTGAACAGTATGTACATAGTAACAAAAAGCCAGAAAGTTTTTAGTTCGGACAATGAATAGTTATTTGGAAATTAGTTTACGATTGCGGGATTTTATCACGCGCCGAGAGATGATCGGGATTACGTCATGCGCGGACTGGAAGCAAACGCGTTCACCGGAATGCCAGACCTGGGTAAGGAAGAATATCATTGGATCATGATTTGAGTCCTCTATAGTGTCTACCGTACTTTAAAAATAATAAGAAAAGTAATATTTTAAACACAGTTTTACTTGTGAGAAATGATTTTCAAACGTACGCGGGCAAAGCAACATATGAACGCGCTACCATTCTGCACGGATATGGTCTATTTCCATTAGTGATGTCACGAGTCCAAGAATTCCGAACCAGTCCCTCCGCTCCGGAACCGGTTTGGAACCGGTTCTTTACAAAAAAATGCTTTTTATAAATATAATATTTTTTTTTTGTTACAATTTACAATCAGCAGGTCAAAAGTGCCATTTAATATAATTCTTCAAAGTTCAAACAATCCGCACGTCCTTGAACACCCGTAGCCTATTGTGCGATCTGGAGTGGGATGGGCCTAGCATACCTGAATAACTTCACAATCTGTGAGAAAAGAAGGTGCTGTTACATATAGTTATGTACCAAAAAGAAATACAAATTTGAATTTAAATTATCAATTATTTATTACAAATTTTTAACATCACTGTAATAATAATAATCATCATAACTCAGTTCCAACTATGTCGGGTTGAGTGGTGGTTTTCCACCATTATCAAGGGCATGAAACTGTAGATACTAAGCTTGCCAGACTCAGTGTTTCTTCCACATCATCTAACTCCTTCCTCTCCACCAATTTACTCCACTCTCTTCTGTCCTCCCACAGCTTTACTCTTGCCACATGCTCCCACACTTCATTCCGTTTTCCAACGTCTTCTTGAATTAATCTTTCCCATTTTTCTCTTGGCCTTCCTACTCTTCTTTTCCCCTCCTCTGCCGCTTCAAATTCTCGTCTTGGAATCCTCTCTCTGCCCATCCTTTTCATATGTCCAAACCATCTTGGACGTTCTCTTCCTAGCTTAAACTTCAATCTCTCCAATCCCAGTTCTTTCCTTATTTCATTACTTCTTATCTTGTCCATCTTTGTAATCTCCCTTGATACTTCTTAAAAACTTCATTTCTGCTGCTTCCAGCTGACTCTCTTCTTTTGTTCCCACTGCCCATGTTACTGCCCCATATGTTAGTATAGGTACTGTATAATCACTGTATAATCACGGTATAATCACTGTAAAAAAAAAAAGTTGTAACCGGTTTCCGGGTACCCGATGTCATCACTAATTTCCATGCCTGTGCACAAGCTCTTGAGACAACTAGGATTCTGTCTCCAAGCCTTCCCCTCTTACACCTATAACTAACCCTATGCATATAATGCATATAACTCAGTGTAGTCTATCATCTGTGACAATACTATGGAAAACATAGCCAGTACAAAATACGTGTAAATATTGCAAGGTTTACTCATTCTCCGAGCGGAATTTTGCTTGCTCAAGGTACTTGAGTACACCTTGGGCACTGCATTCTACAGGCAATCCTTAAAGTTAAAAAAAAACCTAAAAACACTTCCAACAAATAACAATATCCACACCCACGACACACGTCTAAAAAACAACATACATGTAAATTATTTTTCAAAATCTTCAACCCAAACAAACTCTGATTTCACACACATAAAATTGTTTAATAAACTACCGACTGAACTAAAAAACATAGGCTCATTAGACCGTTTTAAATACTCTGTAAAAAAGTTCCTTATCTCAAAAGCTTATTACTCCATAAACGAGTATTTAGTTGAGAACCTAGTATAATTAAGTTTAGTTAAGACTCAAGATTATGAAAGTGTAATTCATGAACATATTTCTTGTCTATTTATTTATATAATAATTTATAACTATAAGTTTTACTGTTCTCTATATTTTCTGTATTTTGTCTGTACATCTGAAAATGCTTCTCGCAAAATGTAGATACATACTATGACAATAAACCATTTATTATTATTATTATTATTATTATTATTATTATTATTTTATTGGATGTATTTCATACAAACTCGGTCAAAACCGGAGCTAACATGTTGTACGGACTTACATCAAGTACTTCCATGTGTATCTATATTACATACCTACATTATTACTTTGTCTTAACTCTAACTAAAATAAGTCATTTATAAAATTGTAGATGATGTTTTCTTTCTGCTGTGTACGGTCGTGGCCGATTTCTCGTCGCCATCCTAGCATTTGCTCTTCGGACTATGGGAAACCACGAAAACCATGTCAGGATGGAAGCTGTCTCGGAATCTCGAAGTATCATTCTTAGTTTAGAAATTTACGAACTATTCTACACGTGTTGAGTATTACTGCCTTTTGAGTCTCGATGTAAACATTGGGTGGAAGATCTAGTTGTTTAATGCTTTCATGTAGCTTCTTCGGTATGATGCCATTAGCCGATATCACGTATGGGATTTTACCTTTTTCTGTTTCCACATCTTCTTGATCTCAATTGCAAGTTCACTATACTTGTCAATTTTTTTCTTCCATGTAGTCTCGACGTTATGGCACATTGGGACAGCAACGTCAATAAGGGTAGTTTCTTGTTTCTTCTTGTCAATTATAATTATATCCGGTCTGTTGTGATGTATAGTTTGGTCTGTTATAACTGTGCGGGTCGTAATATAATTTGAAATCTTTGCTATCTAGTACTTTCTCCGGTTTGTATTTGTAGTAAGGTGTGTGTGTATCAATGAGGTTGTACTTGATTGCTAGTTTTTGGTGAATAATGTTAGCTACTTGGTTATGTCTGTAGAGGTAATCCGTTTGACATAGTGACTGGCACCCGGATATGATGTGTTCGATTGTTTCACCCCTTACACTACATTTTCTACATTGATCGTTTACTGTCGCATCTTGTATAATGTATTTTTTATAATTTTTCGTTGCAATCACTCTGTCTTGAATAGCCAGCATAAAACCTTCTGTTTCTCCAAATAGTTCCCCGTTGTTTAACCACCTATTTGATGCTTTAATATCTACGTGACCTTTATGTAGTTCATCATAATGTCTCTTGTGTAGGGTCTTTTCTGAGAGACGTAACTCTTTTGAAGCGTCAGTTCTGTTATGAGTTTCCCTTGAAGATTGACATTTTCGTTTGCTAGATTGAGTGGAATGATTTGTCAGCTAGCACCACAGCCCTATGCAGTGTTGATTTGTTGCTCTTTGTAAAAAAATATTTTCTTAAAATGTCTAGTTGTTTATAATATAAGTTGTTCAGATCAATTAGGCCTCGTCCTCCTTGTTCTCTTGGAAGTGTCAATCTCTCTTTTGCTGATATAGGATGATGCATTCTGTGTTTAGTAAGTGTAGTACGAGTTAATATTTCCAGCGCATGGATGTCTGTCTGTGTCCATTTAATGATTCCGAATGAATATGTCAGTACTGGATAGCATATGTATTTATTGCTGTGATCTTGCTTTTACCGTTTAGTTGCGTCTTGAGGATAGATTTTAGTCGCTTCTTGTATGTATCTATCAATTTTTCTTTCATTACTTTATGTTCAATTCTGGCAGCTTGTGAGAATCCTAAATATTTGTATACTTCGTTATCATCCATTACTCCAATCCTATTTCCATCATCTAGCTGGAACTCTTCTGCCTGCGTAACCTTACCCTTTTCGATATGTAGCGTCTTACACTTGTCTACTCCAAACTCCATGCAGATATCTTGACTAAATTCAAATGTAGTATTGATTAAACTGTTTAGTTGGAACAAAATTTGATGCATATAACTTTAGATCATCCATGAAGAATAGGTGAGAAATTGTGTGACATACCATATTATTGTCCTTAATTTTAAATCCGTATGTTGATTCGTTAAGCATATGCGACAGTGGGTTTAATGACAGACAAAACCATAATGCGCTAAATGAGTCACCTTGGAAAATGCCACGTTTAATTTGGATTGGATCTGTAGTTATCTGCTGGTTTTTTATTATTATTATTATTATTATTATTATTATTATTATTATTATTATTATCATAACCTGACAAATAACAAACAAAAAATATTTTTTCATAAACAAAACCATTGTTGTTAAAATAATTCCTACACATTTACAGCCTATTTTTCAATCTATTATTTCTTGTAGGTTTAATACACAAATGGATCTAGCTGATCTTGTTAGCAGTTCTCAGTTAACTCGTACCATGCCTATTTAAAATTTTAGCACAATCTGTTCGGCGATTCGGCTGATTTTCGACGTACACACACATACATACAGAATCACAGAAAAAGCGCCATTTGAGTTTAATTGTATCCTCAGTCGCTCCGCTCCCTCGTCTAATAATATTAATGTTATGTTTCAGTGTTCGTTGTTCCCGACCAAAACTTCTGCGACCTGGTGTCCGTCTTCCAACTGAACTCTCCAGCGAACGAAGTTACGGCCTCCCTAGCCGACGTCTTCTTTACCGTCCGACTGAACGAGTGCACGACCTCGCGAGCTGACGACTTCTTCATCCACCTCCTGCGTCTGTCGGTGGTTGAGTTAGAGCTGGAGCCGGCAGTGGAGGGGGCGGCTCAGGTGTACAGGAGGGCGGGGAGACTAGAGGCTGTGATGGAGAAGGTGGCAGACTTTGTTTGGAGCCATCTCAAGGCCAGGTGAGTAACTAGTGGTATTATTTCCTATATTAAACAGTCCAATATATTTTTAATTATATCTTGGTGGTGTACGGGTTCCCAAAATTTTGGAATGGGTCAGGTGCATGGAATTTTGTGAATGCCTTTCATCAACATCAATCACCACTCATCGTCTCGAATAGCAATAATGCATCAATAGAGACGATAGAGGGGTATTCACCCTCTAAACTCAAAAAATATATTTCATTCAGGCCAACTAGTTATGAATTTAGAAACTAACAGAAAAATTATTGGGGCCACCATGACCCGAAAAAAAATTGTCAAACTTACTAATAGGTACTTTTCGAGCTAGGTCCCATCGGCAAAAATCTCCCATAAGAAATAACATGGGACGATCTTTATGCCTGGAGGATTTTCATCCAAAAAATATTGGCCATCATTGACGTACTTGGCAGTCTTTTCTGTAAATCCTCTTTACCGGTATTTTGTTTTGTAATTTGGGCAAGTGGTTTGGTCATATTCTGATTACCAAGAAGGGGTGTGATTTTGGAATTGCATGTTTGAGAGTGTATTTGTGCACAGTTTCAAGACACGATATTATTAAGGGCCATTTTAGATTGGTATGAATATGATGCTCTGGTAGGACAAAAAAGAAGGTTAGCGCCGATTTAAGAAATTTCCCAAAACTCCAATTTTCGCAAATTTCTGGATCAAAAAATTTGAAAATTTGGGTAAAATCACCGTTACAAGGTATGATTTTTTCAACAGTCATTTTAGTGTTGGTTTATGCTATAGATTAGGTATGTGGTAAAAAATAATTTTTTGGAGTAATAGCCCCTTTAAGCAAACAAAAAACATAAAACAATATGCACTTATCTTACAGCCGACACTCCCCGGACGTAAAGATCGGCTACGACGTTGACGTGGACAAGCTGTCTTCTGCCGTGTACCGCTTCCTTGTTGCTGGATTCAGCTTTTCAGCCGCTCTGGTTGAGCCGTTCCGCAAGTTCCTAGTGAAGTGTTCGAGCCGGTTAGCCGGTCTGGAGGCGGTACTGTTGTACCTCTCAAGGGACGGCTATCGGGGGCTGAAGGATGAGTCAGGTAGACACTAACTTTGTAGTAGCCTACATATTGAAAAGTGCTACCTATTTAATTACTTTAACTTCATTTTTAAATATGACTTTTCAACTCAAAAACATTATTGTTTAAACTAAAAGACTTGCAATACTATTCTTGATGTAGGCCTAATTATTTTATGTAATTAATAAATTCCTTGCAATTAAAAAATACAAGTCAGATGAAGTGTGTCTCTTACTGCAAAATCATAACCAATGCTTTGGATCTTTGGCAATACATAGCCTATTTAAGTTAAACCAATTTTTAAGTCCACAGAAAACATAAATGAAGCCTGGACTTTTAATTCAAAGTCCAAGGGTCCCTAAATTCCCAATTTCAATTTGAACCCTATATAGACCTACACAAAGATTCTGCAAGGGCTCACTATTATCCGTACCAGGCCAAGTTGGCATTAAATAGTTAATAGTACTAATACCTAGAGGTAATGAAAAATGGTGATATAAAAACGCAAATTTCGTTTTTAAAATCCCAAATTTCGCGTTTTTCGCGATTTCGAAAAAATGTCAAAAACTTTCGAAAAAACCAAAAACCAAAAAAAAAAAAAAACGTCGCCCCTTAAGTTAGGGATGACATCGGTTACAAAAAGTTAGAATCGATCATTGTGACCTAAAAATCGATTCAGAGTCGATTCCCAACAAAAAATAAATATTTGTATGCACTGTTATTTTGGTGGACTATTTCCGCGGAGCTATATACGCGCCGTTATTTCCGCGGTCTATTTCCGTGAAGCCCGTGACGCGCGCGTTGCGTTGACTGTTTGATGACTGTACCGCACGCGTAATATTCAGTCTGGACCGGCACCTCCACCAAAACTGGACTGGCACCTCCACCATCCCTTACATTTTGCGCACTCTAAACGGTTCAATTTTGCGAGTTAATTCGCGTTTTGACCAGTTTCATACAATTTTGTTCGTTATTTCGCGCTATACACGAGATTTCGCGAATTTCGCGATTTCAAAATGTGTTTTTTCCATCTCTAAATGATGTAATTTGTCGACAATATTACATTTTAGGCACTAAAAAGGACATTTAAAAAAATTCGCGAATTTCGTTATCACCATTTTTCACTACCTCTACTAATACCATATATTAAAATGGCATATAAAAACCAGTTTCTGGCATGATATTTGAGTGTCAGCTCGACGTGATATGGATAATAATTTGAATTAACTAGGGTTTACAACAAAAGATAGCCACTAGTGATAGTGAGTCGCAAGACTTGTTTGTTTGTGGAACGCGTATGTCCTAAGTGAAACATGCTCACTCGTCGATTGCGTCGGGGCCTACAAGGTTGGCTTGGTCGCTTTAGCTTAATATCCCCCACTGAAAATCAGTGAAATATGACTGAGTGGGTAGACTCTGAGTACGGATTTATTTACTTTATTTAGCATCCTGTGGCTGCCGGTCAGACTCTTGAGTACGGATTTATTTACTTTATTTAGTGTCCTGTGGCTGCCGGTCGTTGATGATCGCAGAAGAGCTGAGTCTGGACCAGGCGCTGGATCTTCACCTCGCGAGTCTGTTGTTCCAGTTCCTTCTGCTGGAGAAGCTGACGGCGAGAGAGGACGAAGAGGTCGAGGTAGAATACAAACACTTCTCTTTAGTTTTGTCGGGAATTTATTCCATCTGACCAGATTTTTGAACGCTCATCATTTTTATACTGGATCTTAATGTTAAAATTAATTAATAATTATTTATGCTGTATTATTAGTATTGTATATTACATGCAGGAATAAAACTGATTGAATTGAATGTAATATAAATATAATAATTATATCGTATTGGACCGAATATAGCACGATCTCAATATAACACGACCCCCAATTTTTCAGAATCATTTCAAGAAAGAAGAAAAATCAAAGAAAATTAAAATGTTCAAGAAACATTTGTAATTTACAATGCAATGAATGAATAGACTAAAGTTTCATTCTTACAACAAAACATTTTGAACAATGTTATGGCCTAGTCCTATGTTTTTTAACATGGTAGGGCCAACCACAGTTCACCAGTCTGATTAAGGGATTACAAATCGATCATTGTGACCTAGAATCGATTCTGGATCGATTCCCAAGAAAAAACTTTTAAATTGTAGGCCTACGCACAGTTATTTTGGTGGTCATTTTTTACGGAACTCGTGAACCGTGATATGCGGCGATATTCCCGCGGCCTTTTGCCGCGGATCCCATGATGACGTCACCCGCCCGCCTCACGGGATCGGCTGGCGTCGAGTGGGTGGGCGGGGCGATGTACAGCAGCCGATGCACGGGAGTTGTATTGCGGGTGGCCTATGTTCAGGCGCTATTTCAAATGCAAGAGCGCGGAAATAACGCGCGTGCTGTTTTAGAAATAGTAGTTTCGGAAAAGAACATCGCGCTATATTCGGTTCGATACGGTAATACTTTAGGTAATCGTAAGATAGGCCTAAACGGTTTAATGGGAATTTTATGAGTTGTTCTCCATGTTTTGGATTTTCCATATTTTACTTTCTGTACGTAGGTCTTGCAATTATTTTTTATGGCTACTTCTTTGCAACCAAGTGTGGATATCAAAAGGAAAGTTTTTTCTTTTTGTCATCATTCCTGCAAAATTTAGTAATACAGTGGTACTTCGGTCCAACGATCAGGGCTGCAACGATTTCCTTTAAACCAATGTAACATTTTCCCACCTAAACGTCTTTTAAAAGCGCCAAAAATAACGATTTCCTGCCTCGAACAATGAATTTGTAAGTCCCCTGATCAAAATTACATTAGTTATTACTCTGCAGCAACGACTCTCGAAAAAACAGAAAGAAAAACTGAACATTTGCGTAAACTATTACGCGCTCGACTCCCGCCCGAGTGCATTGACCACACCGGGCGGGCCGGCCTCGCCTCACGAGCCAGCTGGCTTGCTAGTCCGAGGCACAGGCGCACTGCGCAGTAGGCGTATAGTGAGACAAGGAGCGGAAATGTGCTATCTCTACAGCTCTCCGTGAAGGTCGTCTTGCGTCATCACACGGAACTCTGAACCAGCGCAGAGACGTACTTACCGCGCTACACCAATAAAATAGATCGCGTACTGTATTCAATACAAATTCAATTCAAATTTCTTGTGTGATTATCGTTGGAACGATTTCCGTCCAGCAAGATTTTTTTTACTCAGATCCCTTAAAAATCGTTTGAGTGAGGTTCCACTGTAATATTATTAACCATGTAGCCGCAATCCTTAACACCTTGGCGTGTTTTAGTTTTGTCAACCTCAGTGACTCCCCAACTTTATTTATTACTTAGGTATGAAATAATAAAAATAGTTTTATGTCCATGTTCATTTGTTTAATTGAATTACCAGTACTATTTATAACTCCATGGTTAGATTATGTGTAGACCTACTATACATAATACTTATCATCTCTTTCCCCCAGACACCTGAAGACAAAGCCGAAGTGTTTGCTTTGTATGCGGCATTGGAGCCTCTAAACGACCAAGTTGCCGTCCTCACTAACTCACTGGAGGTCTGCACTGCCTTCGCTGCGAGATATCCAAGCGTACGTTCACTGACATTGGATTGTTTGTTCGCCTGTAAAGTCCGTAGTACACCGAGTTTGAACAGTTCGTTAGAACCTCTAAGCTGAGCTTCCCAGCTCAAATATCTAAGCTCACTGCCTTACTATCCAAAACAACAGCCTTAGCAAACAATTATTAACTATTATTATTATTATTATTATTATTATTATTATTATTATTATTATTATTATTATTATTATTATTATTATTATTATTATAGACGTTGGAAAACGGAATGAAGTGTGGGAGCATGTGGAATTCAAGAAGACGTTGGAAAACGGAATGAAGTGTGGGAGCATGTGGCAAGAGTAAAGCTGTGGGAGGACAGAAGAGAGTGGAGTAAATTGGTGGAGAGGAAGGAGTTAGATGATGTGGAAGAAACACTGAGTCTGGCAAGCTTAGTATCTACAGTTTCATGCCCTTGATAATGGTGGAAAACCACCACTCAACCCGACATAGTTGGAACTGAGTTATGATGATTATTATTATTATTATATCGGCCCGCAAAAAGTTCTATATCCAATATGAGTATGACAGTTGACAGTCTATTTTTATTCAAAATGACATGGCATGTTATTGTGTTCGTAGAAACTCGATAATCAAAGAAATGTTCACGTGACATCATACCATTCCGGCGTTCACCTGTTGGTTGACTGCGGGCAATATTGTTGGAAAGTAGAGCAGTCCCCTACTTTTGTCAATTATTGCTAGCAATAGCAATTTTTCAGAAGGCGTGTTTATGTGAAATAAGAATCGTGTGTATCCAACATGGAGGCAATTAATTGCCCGTGTAAAGGTTCTATGTACCGATGCCCTACCAACTGAGCTATCGTGTCCTAAGGCAAATATTTATTAAAATATTGTTATTGTTGAGTGCAATATAAATCAAACA
Organism: Sweltsa coloradensis; assembly: GCA_024449915.1. Lineage (NCBI taxonomy): Eukaryota > Metazoa > Arthropoda > Insecta > Plecoptera > Chloroperlidae > Sweltsa > Sweltsa coloradensis. Next base: position 22,270 of record JAMZAV010002068.1, read on the forward strand.
GAAGACTGCCATGGTGCTGTTTACTATTTCATAGCTCAGTTGGTAGAGCATCACTTTGAAAAGCCGGAGGTTCTGGGTTCAATCCCCAGTCGGGGCAAACTTTTACTACAATTGCTATCATTCAATTATTATTGGTATTGTTTAGGGATGTGCGAGTACTCGAAAATTCGAGTCGAGTCGAGTAGTTGCAAACTCGAGTGGTTCGAGTACTTTACGAAAATCGAGTCGAGTCGAGTAGTTTTTGTTGACTGAGCCGCCGACTACAAAATGTTCAGATTTATCCAACAGGTAGCGCTTCCATCAAAATCGCGTAAGAATCGATTGTTAAGTCGACAGGTCGAATTTTGCTATGATGACAAGCTAGTAGTGACGCCATTTTCAATACTTGCTTTGCTTGTTTTTACGATTTTCACGCTGTTGTCACGGCGTCACTTCACAGTTTAATCGTCGTAATTGCATAAATGCATCATTTTTTTATAGTGATAGAACCAGGTGAACAACTTATCACGGAGAATATAGACAATGTTGACGGTCCAAGTCCAAGTGTAGCATCCCGCAAGCCTAGGCTAGGGGCTAGGCTAGGCCTAGGGCGACCTAACCAAGACGCGTATTTTTTAAACAGTTTTACGATCATAAGAAACCATTATTAATGTTGATTTTGATGTGTTGTCTTCAGGTTTGGCTATGAAAGTTGCATTGCCGCTTAATTTGATCGATCTTATTATGATTTTTCGTCGGAAAGTGATGTTGCTTGTTGGTTGGTTAGGCAAGCCTAGGCCATAGATCTAGGCCTAGGCCCTACCCCTAAAACGTTTTCCCCACATGATTAAAAATACATCAGAAGAATCCCTGGACATTTATGACAAGAATGCGCTGTATTTACTACTTGCAATGTTATTATTGTGCGAGATAAGCCAGGGAACCTAGGCCACTGAGCTCTGTGGCCTAGGCCTAGGCCTACTTCTGGAGATGGCTTTTCCAAAATGCCTCGTTTTTGGGCTTTCAGGTAGGGCCTAGGCCTAATGAGGTGATTTTTAAAACATTTTACTTAATATTATTATGTTGATCTCAATCTCGATATTAGTTTGATCTCGCTCGAGTCTTGCTCGATCTCGAATTTTGCTCAATCTCGCTCGAAATTCAAGCAGGAATTCTCATTTCTGCTTGATCTTGCTTAAATTTTAAAATTGCTGCTTGCACAGCCCTAGCAATCAGTATTCTACATCACCTTTTCTCTTCTAGATATGCCCGAATATGTTCCGAAAAGAAAAGACGATTCCGAAATCGAGAATATCTTGGGCATGCATTATCAAATTTTTATGTCATGTCTGTGACTGTCATTTTGTTTGAAAATTACAGATGACTTAATTGCTGAAATCATTAAATGAGTACTATTTTATTTTACCTACAAACCCACTGATATTTACTAAGTAGCACCGAATGAAACTTGGCCTAGGCTATGCCAAATCGCTTTACTTACTGCGTACTGTTGTGTGGTACGTGCTAGAGGGACAGAGGTAGTTTTGGCCTTTTTTTTCTTTGCATACTAAAATAGTACCTTCATAATTATTTTAAAAGGTGATGTGGAGTTTCATTCAGCGCTATTTAGACCTGTTTTTCCGCTACTGGTCCATGTACAGTATTAAAAAAAAAAATGCACTACTCGAAACTCGACTCGAGATCGTTGGTTTTTTACTACTCGAACTCGAACTCGACTCGACTTGAAAAAGTGCTACTCGCACACCCCTAGTATTGTTTGTTATATTTGTTATCAAACACCCTGTTTCAATTTGAGTTGGGTCGGGAGGTGACGTGATTTCCCTGTTTATTTCTACATGTAAAGCAATGGGATTTTAATTAAGTGTGGTTTCTTTGCAGACCGTGTACAACTATAAGATATTTACAAGAAACATGGCTATCGTACACATCTGTTGCAACCTTCTAAAGGCGGGCGCGTTGAAGATCGATCCCAGCGTCTTTCAGCCGAGAGACGACACTCGCACAGTTCCTGGACTTGGGTAAATAATAATAATATGGTTGTTGACATTCAGTCACTTCTCTCTACGGTTGAGCAAGATGTTGCATGAACAGTCTCAAAATCAATCAATCAATCTTGGTTTGGAGACGGGATTTTATGTTTTAATTGATCCCATTAGAAAGGGTTTTAAAATACCTAAAATTAGGCATTCATTTTATTTAGTGTATGTTATAATATGGAAATTTTGAACCTGGAACTCTACTACATATTATATTCAACATTGGAACATTGGAGAATTTGATATTTGATATTCTATTGAAGCTCTATAATAATAGCTTTAAGCTTCGCTCCCTATTTTCAGTAGGTTTGGTACTGTAGGCCTACTCTCATACCAGTGAATATTATATTGTGAGTAGGGATGTGAGAACGTTCAAAATTCGAAAAAAGTTTAAAGTTTTTTTTAATGGTATGCGATCACCTTTTATTTGACATGTCAAAAAATGGTTCTCAGTTTACAGGTACATATTTAAAAACAAAAATTGGATGGTGGAGGTGCCGATCCAGAAGTTACATAATTTCTTGGTGGAGGTGCCGGTCCAGACTTATCACTATTTTACTTATTATAACTGTTTGATATCCCTTTAAGTTCGGTTCAAATTCGGTTGGGTTGGGTTGGGTTCAAAATTTTTGTGAAGTTAAAGTTCAATTTTTAAAACTATTAAAGTTTGAGTTCGAAGTAAAAATCCTGTTCCATCCATTCAAGTTCTATAATGCAATGACAATACAGAAGCTAAATAGTTACCGTCTCAGTGGTCTAGTTGGCTAAGGCGTCCACCCGGAAAGTGGGAGACTCGGGTTCGAACCCCGATCGGGATGAATTTTTTAATTTCTGGTTTGTATTAAATATTAAAAATAGTTTGTTTGCACAACCCTAATTCTGAGTTAATTAATACTCTATTAGTCTATTTTTCACTGTTGTGTAAGAAAATTGATTTTATTAAAGTAATATTTCGGAAGGTTGTTGTAAGCCGAAGCGTCAGTGTACAGGATTGATAGGTCATACCTAGGGGTAGGCGAACGTTCGAAAACTCGAGCCGAGCTTTTTTTGAAGTTCAGCTCGGCTCGGGCTCGACTTTTTAAGCTCGAGTTCGGTTTTTATCAAAACTTCGAACTTTAAACGAACTTCGTCTTGAAATTACGCCAAAAACACGCAAAAAACGATTTTATACATCGTTCGCGTAATAAAACAACAAAGCAGCGATCGCCATACTGGATATTTCTAACAGCTGATTTTCCAAGTTCCAGCGCCTTGAAAAGTTCTCGTTTTGTCACGCCATGACGTCACGACGAAGCTATCTGTTAGAAGGCGGTGCGCATCTGTGATTGGCTCGATTGTCACAATTCACACTCGTCGTGCAGGGTCGGCAACATAACAAACACAAACTAGAAATTTTGCTTCTTGATCTACGAAGTACCAACAATTGAAACTTAACGGCGGGAAATTTGAAAATACGCAAAATTTGAAAAAATAGTTTGAAATAATTGAATTTTTTATGACGAAATGGAGCCTTTATTTTGAGCTTTTATATTTAAAGATTTTTTATAACTTAAAAAAAAAATTATATATTATGTCTATTCATTACAGAATAATAATGGATTTTCAAAAGTTCGGCTCGAGTTCAAAGTTCGAAAATTTTTGGTTCAAAAGTTCGAGTTTGGCTCGAAAGTCAAAAACCTGGGTTCGCCCACCCCTAGTCGTACCAGTACTCTCAAATCTGTGTTTCTCCCCTAGGTTACCATGGAATAGAGCAGTAACCAAGCCAGAAGTATCCACAGAAGCGTCCACCAGTGAAGATAGTGCAGAGACGGAACAGGTTGGTTTCAAATACGTTCTATTCTATTTTATTGTTTTTATTTCTAAACAACTCTAAAAGAAATCCCTTCAAATCGAACTCGAATGTGATAAGACTAGGGGTGGGCGAACGTTCGAAAACTCGAGCCCGAGCCGAGCTTTTTTTGAAGCTCGGCTCGGGCTCGACTTTTTAAGCTCGAGTTCGGTTTTTATCAAAACTTCGAACTTTAAACGAACTTCGTCTTGAAATTACGCCAAAAACACGCCAAAAACTGATTGAATACATCGTTCGCGTAAGAAAACAACAAAGCAGCGATCGCCATACTGGATTTTTCTAACAGCTGATTTTCCAAGTTCCAGCGCCTTGAAAAGTTCTCGTTTTGTCACGCCATGACGTCACGACGAAGCTATCTGTTAGAAGGCGGTGCGCATCTGTGATTGGCTCGATCGTCACAATTCACACTCGTCGTGCAGGGTCGGCAACATAACAAACACAAACAAGAAATTTTGCTTCTTGATCTACGAAGTACCAACATTATTGAATCTTAACGGCGGGAAATTTGAAAATACGCAAAATTTGAAAAAATAGTTTGAATTAATTGAATTTTTTATGACGAAATGGAGCCTTTATTTTGAGCTTTTATATTTAAATTAAAATTTTTTATAACTTTAAAAAAAAAAATTGAGCTTTTATATTCAAATTAAATTTTTTTATAACTTTTTTAAAAAAATTTATAAATGTCTATTCGTTACAGAATAATTTTCAAAAGTTCGGCTCGAGTTCGAAATTCGAAAATTTTTGGTTCAAAAGTTCGAGTTCGGCTCGAAAGTCAAAAACCTGGGTTCGCCCACCCCTAGATAAGACGTTCAATAAACGAACTTACGTTGAAACTTGTTTCAGCCGGTGGAAAATGTTCTCCCTGCCGAGGTCTCTACCAGAGAAGTGTGCACCACCTGGGCAGAGATCTCGTCTGAGATGGCCGACCCGCTAAATGTGTTCGACGCAATATTAACCTTGGATAGGAAGCAATTCCTCTTCGAATGGTAAGTCGTTGATATTATCCACAGAGCAAAGAAACACCAGCGGAACCAAATACTTAAAAAGGAATAGCTTTGCCTCTAATACGGTCTGCTCACAGACAAGATGGACGAAAATGAAGTTCCAGAGGCCGCTAACTTCTTTATCTAATGGCAATAGTTCCATACCTAGACCTTAGTTTTTTTTTTGCCATCGCCACCTGTGTTAAATTCCTATAGTAGACCGTATTAATAGCAAAACTTCATCAAAAAGGTCAACTGGTCGTTTTTCACACAGCACATCACATAACAATAACATAATAATATAGTAGCTAGGTAGGCCTTGATAGTTGATAGTAATTTACTAAGTTATATAATTTTTATGAATTGTTTTTTCTACAGCGATGTAAGCACCGAGTCTCGATCCAAAGTTTTAGCCGTTGCAGCTATTGTTAAATTTATGACGAAGGTAATCGAGAAGCGTGCGGAGGAAATTAAACCGAAGCACTGGGACTTGGTGGTGATCGGTCTCGCGTCGTGGACGCAGAGCGTCATGAAGAGCAAACACGGTCTTCTCAACCCTTGCGAGAGCTTCCCCGTCCGGCCGTTGGTCGCGCGGAGCGAAGTCGCCGATGTCGAGACCAGGGGTGAGATGAAAAAAAAAATTTTTACAGAAATAAAAGATAATTTAAAATAATGGGGGGAGCTTTGAACCACGTCAATAAGTAATAATTTTTTTTATTTTTTTTCGGCTTGCTACCGATAACTAATCGATTTCTGACTGATCATCAATCAAATTGATTAAACTTGTTATTTGTAATTGATTTTTCAAACTATTAGTAATTACCGTATTTACCCGATTGCAAGCCTACCTTTTTTGACACATTTTTGCAGTCAAAAATGGCACCACAGCTTGGAATTGATGCAAACTTAATGAGTATTTAAATGCTACACTTGTTTGTTAGATGAACTTTTAACCTTTTGAAAAGTGAGTTCAAAATTGGGGTTTGCCACCCCTAAAGTGAGTTTTTTCCCGTATTTTAGTATCTAAGAAAAAAATTCTTAATGAGATTAATAACCAATATTTTCTTGTGTAGTAAATGTTTATTTGCACACAATATTCATAATAATTTCCGAGATTTCGTCTACAGTCACATCCACGCGCCTTGCCATAGCTACCGATGATACTTGTTGCTGCCTACTAGCACGCACTAGGCCTGCCGTCACACGCACCGGCAACGCACGTATTCACAACAACCATGCTAAAAATTAGGGATGTCAACGATAATCGCATATCGATAATTATTATTATCCGATATGAGTTGCTGCATCGCGATTATCGTACGATATTAATTCCTAGCGATAATCGCGATATTATCGGGCATCTGCTGCTTCAAATTGAATTTAGCGCCAACGGATGTGTTGATTCTTCAGTTATCACGTGTTGTTGCATCGCCCCAATCACGTAAACTTCTCTACTGCGCATTGCGCAATGGCAGGCGTCAGCTGGCTGTTGCCTAGCAACGACGGGCCCGCCCTCGATGGGCCCGCCCCCCGCCGACCGCTCGAAGCTAGGCTCTCTCTCGCTTCACCGCTCTCCTCGCACACGCTGTCTCGTGGTAGGGGTATCGAGTGGCCGGTTGGCCGCTCCGCCAACCAATAGCCACGCTAGTACAGTGAAGGCGCGCAATTCAAATAGACGCACTGCGAGAAACGTGTTTTATATACGCCGATATATCGTGATATGACTGAAGCGACTATATCGGTGCGATATTTTTTGTCGACGATATTATCGCGATGATTAATCGCGATATTAATTTTATTTCAGCGCGATTATCGATATGAAATTTTATATCGTTTGACATCCCTAGTAAAAATAGATCATATCTCGTCCAAATGTTTCACCAAATAGTTTAAGATGTTGTCAATAGGTAGCACTACTGCATGGCCAAACTCTAGCTCATTGCACCCATGCCTTGAATTGCTGTGCAACCCAAAAACATCGAAACGTATATAAACGGGCATACTCTAGCAGGCCGCTCGGACGCGCACGTATATATACGAGCATACTTTTCAAAAGGTTAATCAGGGGTCGGCTTGCATTCGGTGTCGGCTTTTAATCGAGCAAATACAGTACTTCAATTTAATTAGTTTGGAAAAGGCCAAATGGCTAGTTTAGTTTAGATTGGGGAAGGGTTGACAGGTTGGGAAAGCATAGAGAACATAAAGCCCAGCCTGAAGGGCTGGGGGCGACAAAACTTTTCACCTGCTGATGACAACTGTAGCTAATTTAAAGTTGTTACCTTAATCCACACTGATGGGCAAATGCGCGTACTTTCCTACTTTCCTATACGAGTACACTCTACACACGTATGTTTTTGGTTAGCTTAAAAACTATTTGTATATTATATTTAGTAGTGTCCAACCTAGGAAGATGGGGTTGATAGACGTCAGCCACATACTTTTGGACAGCCGGCGTACATGCGTTTATTGTTTTTAGAGAAGCCCTCAGTAAATCTGTATGTACCTTCACCCATAACAAATGTGTAGGCCTACACATGTACACTGTCCCATCTCTACTTCAATTTAATTTATTTTTCCATTTGTGACTGTAGTAGGGTGCATTTTCCAATACCGGTAGGCCTACTGTATATTTTTTTTAGTGTTTCAAATATTTTTTTAAAAATATTTCTTGGAGTCCTTCCAAAAAAGATGTTTTGTCCATGTGTGTGTTTGTCCAGCATATATATCAGTTTTAATGTTCCATCAAGTAAATGATTTCTTCCAGCTCTAGATGAGACAACGGACCTCGACGAACCATCAACCAGTCACCACCTGGAACCACAGTCTCACAGCCATAACGCGGCAGTCTTCACGGAAGACGTCTGCGAACTGTTTGTCGCCTTCTGTCGCCACTTGAACGCGTTTGAGCCGAAAGACGAGGAGAAGCGCGTTGCTCACGACAAGATGAAGCAGGAGTGGAAGGATCTTTTCGAACAAGACACCAATAACGTGATAGTGGATGTTTTCATCATGATATGTGGTGAGTTTAAGGTTACTGTACGTACGGAAAATCCTTGATTTTTAGCCTTGAAAATAATTGTCCAACATGAATTTTGTAAAAAAGTAGTGGAATTTCCGGAATTCCAACTAAAACGTAGAAATTGTATAAAATGCTTTTGAAAACTGCAATTTTACTAAGTAAGTTGGTTGTGAAGCCCAAGCTGACCCTGCCAGAAGTAAGAAGCGGCAATGGATAATCATAATGATGATGAAGACAACACACGGACACACCCAGATGGCTGCTTTGATCAAAACACTATACTGCATACAAATTATCATTTTAATCAGAACTAATTTTAACCAGGTGTACGTACTGAATTATGGGTATGTGTCATAGTGATGTTATTTATGTTTGTGATATTGTGTGAGTCTTGAGTATAGGCCTACCTATATATTATGTTAATTATTAAAACTCTATTTGGGAGCTTTGTGCTAATTGAGGGTCTACTAGAATAAACTGTCTAAGGTGCTTAGTTTATCAATTTGCACACAGATAGCGCCACAATGAACGAATATGTATAACCTTGCAATTGTCTACGCATGGCTTCTAGCTTTAGCGGACGATGTTGCCGCCGCCGCAACTGCTCATATCTCATATTGAGTTTTTGGCGTTATGTGGTTTATGCTCGCGGCCTCTCGATTGTTGGTGAAATTAATGCCAACTTGACTGGTCTACCAAACCACCAACTGATTCACACGTCATTGTTTCCAGAGCACTCGAGACAACACGAGCTGTCGTTACTGGACTTACCGGCGATAGAAGCCGTCGCCCTAGCGATGCAAAGCGTTAACGTCGCCAAGTGTGCGAAGCGAGACGCGCTGTTGGAGTGTTGCCTCAAGACTACGTGTTCGCCTGTAGTGGTGTTGCAGCTGGCTGCTTTCCACGCGCTGCACGAGTGAGTCTCTCTCTTTCAATAACAAACAAGAATAAACAATAAATAAATACAATAAATAAAATAAAAAAGACAAAATTTCAAGAAAAATATCTCATGACAACATGAATGATGAAGAAGACAATAACTACCTTGACGTGATAACCACCCCTTTCAACCCCCTACCCGTGGCTGGTTCTGACCAGCATGGGACTTTCCTCCCCACATCCCCTAGGCTGTATTAGCTCCAATGATGCAGATGCTCTTGTCACAAGTGGTAGTGTTGGTGGGGGTAGTGTGAATGCACGATCACAGGAATGTCACCTTTGTGTACGAAAGAGAAATAGATGTAGCAAACACAAGCAAAAATTATCTGCGCTAGATCCACGCTGAGCTAGCGTGCTAGATCCAAATAAACTTGAAACTCACAGTTTTAATCTGTTTATCTCAGCCTTGCGTTCAGCCTGGCCTTGAAGGACAGCGAGACTCTCCTGACGTCGGAGACCCTCACGAGCCTCTCGAGTCAGCTCACCCTACACCTGCTCCTGCCGCACCTGGAGTACACCAAGAGCGTGGTGAGTGCAATGCTGGTCGACGTCAGGCCGGGGGAGTCCTGCATAGTAGCGCCCTACACCGACGCCAGCACCTACACCCTGGCCTACCTCATGATGTGGACCGTCGCGCTGGCCATGTGCAAACACGCCGACTCCGTGTTGAGGTCGCAGTACGCAGCCATCATAAGGTAGGATAACAAATAATAACTAGATATACTATGTTTCTCAGTTTCATTTAGTATCAGGAAACACTTGTTTGTTCATTTCTATTACAATCTAGAATTTACAAAATCTATCTCGACCGGGGATTGAACCCGGGTCTCGCACGTTTCGGGTCTATAATGCAGCAACAATTCAGAAGTTAATGTGGTCTAGTTTGCTAGAGTAAGAGCGGTGAAAAACCCGGTAAGAGCTGGGATAGATTTAGTAATTTCTGGATTTTATAAAAAATAGACTATAAACCTGTATTTATTATGTTGCTATCCTATGTTTTGTCACCTTTCTTATTTTTGGTCCGCGTGATATACTACAAAGTTATCAACAAAAAGTAACAAAATTTCAAAATATTCAAAAATAAAAAATAATTTAAAATAAACATTCTCTAGGTCTTATTTCAAGTTTCAAATACTAGCTGCTATGATTGGTTCTGTGCCTAGGGAGGGAGACTACCTCGACTCTCTGCTCCGGGCCGTGTTCCGGTTGATGCCGGAAGAAGTCCTGGTCATATCTCACGGGAAGAACAAGTCTCGCCGGACCCAGGACCTCTTCTCTGTCGCGCCCAGGCTGGTGCGCGACCAGATTGTGACAAGCGCGACAGTAGAGCATCTCGCCTGCTGGGTGAGTCGAACGTCGTACTGATTTTGATATGTACAGATTTGGTGTTTATTAGGGATGTCAAACGATTAAATTATTATAATCGATAATCGAATTCACTTTCACCTCCATAATCGATTATTAATCGATTTTAATCGTTTTGTACAATGTCGGTATAGTAGCAAGTTTCTTTCAAACTTCGGTCTGGTTTCGGTTAGTTTGAATCGCCCGCGCAAGGCACGAGTTCGCATCGGCGCCGTGGCGGGAACTTGAGCACTGAAAGCGCTATTTGTACCGGTCGCGACGTACGCAGTCTATTTCCTCCAAAGTTCTCTGTGTACTTTCGTTAGGTTAGTCGAACTTTCCGCCTAATTGTAGTACGCCGCACTAGTTCTACGATATAATCGATAAGAGCGCATCCGAAATCCTTTCCGTTAAAAACGTTAAACACCATAGAATAAGCTGTGAAAAGTACGCATACGTCGCGACCGGTACAGATAACGCTTCCCCTTGAGCACGCACAACAATCTCGAAGAAGACAGTCGGGACTCGGGTCTCGGGAGCATAATCAAGAGGAAGTGGAGGGGTAGATAAAGCATACGAGATGAAATTGGCATCAATGCGGTGATCAAATTCAATTGTTTGATGCCATGTTGGCGAAAACTCTTGGCCTAGGCCGAAACACAACATTGCTACAGTAATACCAATTAATAGAATGTAAATTATCTGGAGGCTCGAAGATTTGCTTTTTGAACGCATTGTAGGTGATTGTTGTCAACTTTCTATAACTTGTCAATTATTATACAAATAAAAAAAAATTTAAACCTTTCTTTCTATGGATTCTGGCTTAATTTTAAACTTTTTCTTTCGAAAGGTACTATATCTCCATTACCTTAATGTCCATGTAAAATATGAATGTTGTAGCCCCACCCGTCTGGTCAGAATTGTGCCAAACATCACGAAAATATTGCATTAAAAATCGAAATAAATTGTAAAAGTACGATTTTTATGAGAAATAGTTCTTCAAATGTCTCTAAAAGAATAACACATAATTTTAGTGATTTTAAACGTTCCCATAAAGTTTCATTAAGATCGGAGTAGCCGTTTGCCAAAAATCCCAAAAAAATCTCATTAAAAATTGGAAAAAATCGGAAAAGTACGATAATCATAAGAAATATTTTGATCGATTGTACCCAAAAACGTGGCAAGTCTAAGTTCAGAGATTTCAAAGGTCCCCTTCAATTTTCATCAAGATCGCTTATGCTGTTTGTCCGGTAGAGAGCGAACAAACAGACAAAAAAAACTAACAAAAAACAAAACACCCGAGCTATTTTTCTTGGGGTAACGTAAGTAAAAAAAAAAAAAAAAACGCGAAGTGAAATTGAAGTCTTCGCTTTGCTCATCCAATCAAGTTGACCTTGTTCACGTACTAAGTATTTAACGTCAGTGCTGAGGTCTTTGAATGCTTGTTAGTCATATTCATAGGTAAAGTCTAAAGTGTTTAGTTCTATGCTTGTTTCCTGGAATGTCCGCTAGTTAGTGCTGTTAGGATTTGTACACTATTATTGAAATAGGAAAATTAATCCCTATCATTCTATTAATATATCAAACAATGGATTTTTGATATTCTTACAGGTGTACTGGCTGTGCTTGTGCCAGCTGCCGGCTGAAGTACGGGCGTGGTGGTCCAACGTAGACCAGCGCTACTGCTCCCTGGTGGACAGAGTGACTACCAACCACGTGTCTCCGGTTCTCTGCGACCTTGAGATGAAGACGGTCCAGACGCACGTTGCCAAGCGCAAGTCCAACATCACAGTAAGTTGAATATTTTACAAGTCATTAGTAAACCGTAATATAATACTAAAGAATGACGTAGGGCCTTAAATATTATTATTTAAATAGTAAGTAAATATATCCAAAAAATTACCCACAAAAAATTGTATTCAGAGTCCACCCACTCAGTATAGACCAGTTTTTCAGTAGGGGACTTTAATTAAATCCAAACAAAGCATTTTTACACCGACTCCATTGATGATCAACTAGGCTGATTGCAAATTGCAAAGCTTGTCTGTATCTGCTTGAGGTTATCATGTTTGTAAATAAATTTCCTAACTTTATTTCAATTGAATGCAAATGTCCATAATATAAACACGAGAGGGAAGGGAAAATTGTACCAGACTAGCCATAGATTGAAGCTGCTGGATAATGATCCCGTGAACATGGGAATTAAAGTATATAACAAATTGCCTGAAGAATTACGGAATGTTGGTGTTACAAGCTCTAGGAAGGAGTTTAAGGCAGGGCTGCCGTTTTAAACGGATTTTATCCGTTTTTACGGATATTAAGGGTGCAAAACGGATAAACGGATTTTTAGTCATATTTACGGATATTTTGTTAGTTATGTTTTCTATGCTTATTTTCGTATATTTGAATCTGCGCGGGCTAATTTCGATTGTAAACATTGAAGGCGGGGCGATAATCGATTCGACTTTCGATAGGGGGCGGAGCATGGGCGGAGCCATGCCATGTCCCAGGTGTAGTAGGAACTGTTTCCATTGAGAAAAAGCAAGGAAACAGCCAAGCAGTTGCTTTTGGGGAGGATGCAAGTTAAATTGAACAGCCAAGAGCCTACAAAATTGTTTTCTTTCGTTTTTGTTTATAAAGTTTGGATTATGTGATATTAAAAGTGAAAAATAGAATTAGTATGATTAAAATGTTATTATCAAGTTCTGCAATGTTATTATAGAACACAACACATGGGCCAAGGCTAGGCCTAGGTCAAAATTGTGATGCAACATTCATAGGGCCTAGCTAGGCCTAGGGCCTAGACCTAGAATTTTTTAACCAGGTCAGATAATATTATTTTAATGTTTAAAATGGGGTTTCTGTAAATAAATAGCATTTTAAATTTGTATGCAATCTTAATTAAAGCAACCACGGGCGTTTCTGGCTCTTTTCTTCTCATCTGTGCATGGGCCTAGGCCCTTGGCAACTTTTAGGTTAAGATGGTAACAAATATAAACATCACATTTATCCATTTTCATAGTTTGATCAATGAAATCAACGTTTTTAGACTTTTCACGGATATTTGCGGATATTTAACGTCCTCATACAGGATTTGAAAAAAATATCAGTGGCAGCCCTGGTTTAAGGCTAGGATTAAATCATTCCTTTTGGAACACAGCTTTTATTCAGTAAGTGAATATTTTGAGACTTGTATTGTATAGGACTAGCTTAAGCTAACTATAGTATCAGTACATATGTTGTGTGAACCCAAATATCTTAGTTTTAATTTTAATTTTAATCTAATGACTGATATATTGTATCTACATTGAAACTATTTTAATTGACCAATTGCACTCTTTTATCGAATTGAACTTTGTTAACATTGTAAACTGTTTATGTTGTTGTTTATGTTTGTTTTCTTAACAATTGTACAGATCTTCCTCATTGACAACTTCAAATACTCGCATGTCTATATGACATGCATATGAGTGAACACTGTAGAAGGCTTACTTAAATAAATAAATAAATAAATAAAAACTTGTAGATTTGAAAAATAAACTGAATTTTTTAAGTATAATTTAGTTTTTACTTTTTACAATTATTTATTTCTGTCCTGTCCATCAGATCAAGGTGCACGCGTCGGTGAACGAGGTGCACGCGGTCTACACTGTGGACGAAGCGAGACTGGAGCTTTCGATGTCTCTGCCGTCCAACTACCCACTGGGACTGGTTGTCATAGATACGAAGAACACGGAGAAGATACAGGAGAGCGGCAAGGAGGGGCGCGGCTGGCTGATGCAGCTGCGCATGTTCCTCTCGCACCAGGTACCGTTGTTCACTGCACTCCTGGTCTAGAAGGCAGTGCATGTAGCTGACCCTGACTTAAACCTGTAGGCCTTGTACTCGCGGGGCAGATACACAGATAGTGCCACAGCTAGTGCTCATGTTCCTCTCGCACCAGGTACCGTTCACTGCACTCGCACCTTGACTCTGTGTCATGTGCTATTAATAGGTTCTGTGTCTTGCGCTATTAATATGTTCTGTGGCATAAGAGGCTCTGTGTCTTGTGCTATTACCGTATTGTTCCGAATATAGCGCGATGTTTTTTTCCGAAAATACAATCTCAAAAACAGCACTCGCGTTATTTCCGCGCGCTTGCATTTGAAATAGCGCCTGAACATAGGCCATGCCTCTATACAACTCCCGCGCATCGGCTGCTCCGCTTCGCCCCGCCCACCCACTCGATGCCAGCTGAACTCGGCCGAACCTTGGGCAAAACTGTCTGCTAGTCGTCAGAATCCTTGGCCGTGATCACATCGTGACCTAGCTTGACCCACATAGATTTTGTTTGTCGGGGTTGTCTATCTACGTTGCTAAGAGTCTACGTAACGTAATAATGAGTGATGAAGGAGAAGATGAAATGGCTCAAGATGAACAAATGAAGACTGCTGATCGCGTGGAAAAGAAAGGTTCCTCTGCCTTACAGCAAGGGATTGCGAAAGAGCTAGGCCTAGGCCTACGACGTAAACATTGAAGACCAGGAATCAGACTGGTGAACTGTGGTTGACATGTGAGCTTGTGCTTGGCCCTACCCTGTTAAAAACCATAGGCCGTAGGCCTTGTTGTAAGTGTTTCATGTACATTTTTATTTTTTTTTATTTTTTTATTTTTTCTTGAAATGATTCTAAAAATTGGGGGTCGTGTTATATTCGAGGTCGTGCTATATTCGGAACAATACGGTAATATGTTCTGTGGCATAAGAGGCTCTGTGTCTTGTGCTATTAATATGTTCTGTGGCATAAGAGGCTCTGTGTCTTGCGCTATTAATATGTTCTGTGGCATAAGAGGCTCTGTGTCTTGCGCTATTAATATGTTCTGTGGCATAGGAACTCTGTGTCTTGTGCTATTAATATGTTCTGTGGCATAAGAGGCTCTGTGTCTTGTGCTATTAATATGTTCTGTGGCATAAGAGGCTCTGTATTTTGTGCTATTAATATGTTCTGTGGTATAGGAGGCTCTGTGTCTTGTGCAATTAACCCTTTTGGGTCGGATTTTTTTTTTATTATTTAGAAGGCGGTGGAACTGTTTGCTTTAGAAAGTACATTAAAACCTTAAATGAGTGGCAATATATAAAATTTTCATCAAAAAATTTTTTAATTTTTTTTTTTTTTCAATTTTTCAAAAAATTCATGGGGGGGTAGTATTGTGTCAAAACACCCTTGTCGGCTGACAGCCGACAATCGACCGAAAAGGGTTAATATGTTCTGTGGTATAGAGGCTCTGTGTCTTGTGCTAATAATATGTTCTGTGGCATAGAGGCTCTGTGTCTTGCGCTATTTAATATGTTCTGTGGCATAAGAGGCCTGTGTGTCTTGTGCTATTTATATGTTTTTGTGGCATAAGAGGCTCTGTGTCTTGCGCTATTAATATGTTTCTGTGGCATAAGAGGCTCTGTATCTTGTGCTATTAATATGTTCTGTGGCATAGAGGCTCTGTGTCTTGCGCTATTAATATGTTCTGTGGCATAGGAGGCTCTGTATCTTGTGCTATTAATATGTTCTGCGGCATAAGAGGCTCTGTATTTTGTGCTATTAATATGTTCTGTGGCATAAGAAGCTCTGTGTCTTGCGCTATTTATATGTTCTGTGGCATAAGAGGCTCTGTGTCTTGCGCTATTAATATGTTCTGTGGCATAAGAGGCTCTGTATTTTGTGCTATTAATATGTTCTGTGGCATATGAGGCTCTGTATTTTGTGCTATTAATATGTTCTGTGGCATAAGAGGCTCTGTGTCTTGCGCTATTAATATGTGTCCCCCTGTGCAGAACGGTTCCCTGTGGGAGGGTCTCTCTCTCTGGAAGAGCAATCTGGACAAGAAGTTCGAGGGGGTGGAGGAGTGCTACATCTGTTACTCTATCCTGCACGGCTCTAACTTCCAGCTGCCCAAGGTCGCGTGCCGGACGTGCAAGAAGAAGTTTCACTCGGGATGTATGGTGAGTGATCACTTTACGATTACACTTTTTTTAACCTTTTGACGAGTGAGTTAGCTTTCACCTTACTACACCCCTGGAGTGGGTTATTTTTTAGCACACACTTTTTAGCACTTGAAAACCCAATTTAGGGCTTCCACCACTATTTGAGGCATCAAAATTAAAAATTGTGGGGGTAAATTCCTGTTCTGTCCAGTTTCGGGGGTTGACAGCACGTCTAGGCCTAGCCCTAGCTGTAGGCCTACGCCCACCTGTTGTAGCGGCAACGGGAGCTAGCCCCTACTGACTTCTACATCTTATTAGTTTCATTGAATCAAATACTTCACTGTCACTAATATCAGACTCATCTATTTTATTTTAGGGGTGTGCGGGTACCCAAAATTTCGGGTCGGTTCGTTATTTAGGCCTAGTACCCGAACCGAAGCGCGACAATTTGGAACCGACTTCGGTTCGGTTCCGGGTATTTGAATCGTGCGCGCAAGTCACGTCTTCTCGCCAGTAGAAGGCTTTCAATTTGAACAGTCAGCCGGTCCAGGTGGATCGAGCGCGCACTTGGTTAAGCGCATGTCCCCTCTCACCCTCTCAGTCGACTTTCCCCACCATCCCCACCCGTGAACAGTCAGCTGTGAAGTGGATCGTACGCGCATCGATGTGCGCACGCCCCGGCCCGCCTCACAGCCAGCCGGCCTTGGCTATGACGAGTTACATCGCCCCGCAGCTATCTCTCTCGCACTCATTACGCTTATGGGCTAACACACGATGCAGCAACGGCGCTGGACTTTTATAGATATTTTAGTCCTGTTACGTAAATATTTTGTGTTATCATTCATAATCAAGTAATACACGTAAAGACTTCTATTATTTGTCAATTTTGTAGATATTTGTATGTTTTTACATAGGCCTGTTCAGTTGTCAAGTGGTTAATCTCAGTAATCCATAAATTAACATTTTTATTCATATTTTGATAGAACCGAAACCGGAACCGAAAAATCGGGTACTTTACTACCCGGAACCGGAACCGAAACCAAAACCTGGAACCGCACATCCCTATTTTATTTGTAGTTACCGTCGTAATTCCGTCTCCTAAATCAACAGGCCGGCGTTTGGCGGCCACAATAACTCGCGAACACAACGTAATACCAGAGTCGATAAAGAAGTTTCCCCGTTGGGGAGGTCCTCCAACTCCCTATACCGCCCTGGGTTAAATAAAAAGTCGTTTTTTGGCGTTTGGAATCTAACGTTCCGCGCGACATCTGTGTGACGATTGATGGAACTACTTCAATAAAACTACGTCACTTTTCTACTAGTAGTTAACAGTCGATGACGACAAATGGCGGAAACGTCAAAATATTAAATACGATCGAATGTTGGCGAATGTTTTGGAGTAAAGCAAACTATCTTTATTGATGAGGATATTTCTGATGGAGTAGACCTAAGCTTAGGACCTAGGCCGACAATATGGATTGTTCAAGATTTCGATTTGAATGCCAAGGGCGTACTTACGTCTGAAAATTATATTGTAGCCTTGGGCCTAGGCTACACTTACGTCCGTTAGGCTTGAACAAGACATATCTCAAATTATTTCGCACGAAAATGTCAGTGACGCCTGCGCAACACTTTATAGTACAATAATAAATCAAAAGTAAATCGTTTTAAAAGACTAGGGCCCAGGGCTAATATGATTGAAATAAAATTGAAGTTTGACGTTTCGTCTGTTATTTGTTGATTTCAGCGTCACTGCACATCGATAATCTACTGACCGTATTTAGCGTGCACGCTTAATACGGTCAGTAGATTATCGATGTGCAGTGACGCTGAAATCAACAAATAACAGACGAAACGTCAAACTTCAATTTTATTTCAATCATATTAGCCCTGAGCCCTTGTCTTTTAAAACAATTTACTTTTGATTTATTATTGCACTATAAAGTGTTGCGCAGGCGTCACCGACATTTTCGTGCAAAATAAATTTGAGATATGTCCTGTTGCCTAACGGACGTAAGTGTAGCCTAGGCCCAAGGCTACAATACAGTTTTCAGACGTAAGTACGCCCTTGGCATTCAAATCGAAATCTTGAACAATACATATTGTCGGCCTAGGTCCTAAGCTTAGGTCTACTCCATCAGAAATATCCTCATCAATAAAGATAGTTTGCTTTACTCCAAAACATTCGCCAACATTCGATCATATTTAATATTTTGACGTTTCCGCCATTTGTCGTCATCGACTGTTAACTACTAGTAGAAAAGTGACGTAGTTTTATTGAAGTAGTTCCATCAATCGTCACACAGATGTCGCGCGGAACGTTAGATTCCAAACGCCAAAAAACGACTTTTTATTTAACCCAGGGCGGTATAGGGAGTTGGAGGACCTCCCCAACGGGGAAACTTCTTTATCGACTCTGCTTGGGAGTAAGGGGACCTCCCCAAAGGGGAAACTTCTTTATCGACTCTGGTAATACTGTCAATTTCCATAAACACTCGCATTTAGTTATTTATTCACAATAAAGTTGGCAGCACTAAATACATTGCCTTACAAATAGTTCTTACTATTGCCGAGAGGTAACACTACACGTCTTGTTTTAAAATTATCCAAAGAACTTGAAACGGAAAGACAACACACTCGACCACACAAGGCAAACGTATGAGATACAGGCGTTCTACTGGCGCCATTTTTAAACTCCACGTATTAGATACGGGCGTACTCTACAAAAGGTTAAGAACCGATTCCAATGCTTACTATTTGTTTAGAATTCCCTGCAAATTAAGATCTAAAAACATGACTTCGATTCCAATAAGGGAAATTGCTTTTAACCAGGATGTGGGAGTACACTTTAATAATGATTGATATAATGAATGATATTGATGGTTCATTTTGATCCACCAATGTGAATTAGCTGGACTGAAATTGAAGGGATATTATCGGTTGTGGTATTGGCAAAATCTTTCGATATCACTTGTATCATCTCGTCATATTGTAGCACATTCTTCTCATACATTTACCCACATATTTAACTTAAAATGTGTGAAAGTAGGATTGAAGACAAACTTCATTATCATTGCAATTAAAAAGTTTAATGACTAAATGATTTATTTATCTCACCCCCCACTAACAGCCCAGCCAACCAGCGCCATCAACATACAGTACTTTCTTCTGTTTCAGTACAAATGGTTCAACACCAGCAACAAGCCAACGTGCCCGATTTGTCGGAACCAGTTTTAGTGTCGGGCTGCGAGTGATGTTGCAAGGTTCACAGGCAAGTTGAGACGTACTACGTACATGTTATTAATTCTTTCTTTATGGACCACATATCAGGTTATATAACGAGTTTCAAGATTGTAAATCTTTCGAGGCGGCGTGTGCAGATAGCTGAAAACCCCCCAACTCGGGTAGAAGTATACAGGTCGAGTCAGTTGTTAAGCAGTCGCGTGCGCTTGGCTATGTATGTTATTAAAGTTAATAGGTTAATGAATACTAAGTATTTAAT
The DNA here is from genome assembly GCA_024449915.1 of Sweltsa coloradensis. Taxonomy (NCBI): domain Eukaryota; kingdom Metazoa; phylum Arthropoda; class Insecta; order Plecoptera; family Chloroperlidae; genus Sweltsa; species Sweltsa coloradensis. The sequence goes on from JAMZAV010002068.1 coordinate 41,901, forward strand.
ATTTTTTTTAAATCAACCATCTGTTGGCTGTTGCATTTAAATTCCTAATTTTACTTCAAATTGACCTATCCATCTTCTTCCATTTTCCACTCTATCCTTTTAACCACATTCCAGTCTCCTCCCTATTTCACATCTTTTCTGCAATCATTGTCATAGTCAGCATGTGTAGGCACCTACATGGCAATGCGTAAAGGAGCTAAGCCATGCATGCAGAGAGGCTTTCAAATTACAACAGTGGAACTTTAAATTTACGTACCTTGAATCACCGAATTCCTTGATTGTGTAAAGTTTTTTGTTGGTCCCAAAAATTTCCCATAAGGACAATGTTAAATTTTCCTTGAACTAACGTACCTTGTACCTACGTATTACGTGACTTTACGTATCGTATTTCAAGTCCCGAGTCATAATATATGGCCTCGAATTTACGTATCTATGCTGCCGAACGCTGTAGGGAACGAGGGAGGTTGTTATTTATTGGTCCAAGTGCCGCCCGCTTTGACAGCTCAACACATGCCGCCGACCGCATGGGTAATAATGCAGTCCCTTTCCTCCCCCCTCATTAGCAGCAGTCTGGCAATGTGAGAAGGTCGAGTGGATCACCGTTCGCCCCCCCCCCCCCCTCCCACCCATACGATGTAGTATTTCAGCACTGCCGACAAACGCAACCCGATACTTGACCTGGCCTACCCACTCCACTACCGGCCTCTTTTCCCGACGAGCTTGAATGAGTGAGCATATGAATCAATTGATTGAGGAATCAAGCACATGATTCTATGACATGTGATCATTTTATTGTATGTGACGAAATCGACAGAAGTCTTGAGTAGCCAGCCTCAGTTTAACAAGTGTTTAGTGTTGTATTGACAGCATCATTCATTGATTAAAAACAATGATCCTGCAATTATTATCGCGTAAGAAAAACACGGCACTGCTGAGAGAGAATGTGAAGTGTCACTGTGTCTGAGCTGGCTGGCCGGCCGAGAGAGGAGAGAGGAGAGTGAGAGCCTCGGCAGCGCGAGTGCGAGGTGAGGGGTAACCGGTCTCGTAGGCGGCAGCTGCTGGCTAGCGGGGTGGGGTGGGGAAGTGAACCTGACACACAGCTTTACAAAAGATCGCGCTTGCTGGAAGGAAATAGAACCGTAGATGCGGGAATTTTTAACATTGTGTAAATGGGACTTTTGCAAAATCTTTTCAAATATAGCGATCATGGCGAGAAAACGGACGATGCGGGAACAATCCATAGGGGTTTTACTGCATTTTATTTACTTCATAATAAACTTGGCGTGTGCACATTGAATTGAGATAAGTTATTAAAATGTTGTTTGTAGTTTATTTTTACGTTTTGAAGATTTTATGGAATTTCCAGCTGCTCTCTATGTTTTTTTCCGCTCGTGCGATTTATTTCACGGAACAGAATAATACACAGCATAATTACCCCTCCCCTTCCCGCGCGAGGCCGGCCACCGTGATGTCGCGTAAACAATGCTGGCTACACTACACTCGTCTTTGTGAAGGTGAAGGTCGTTCTTCGCGGAAGTCTTGTCTCTGTGAAGTTCGATTTCAGCGTGTTTTAAAGATTCAGCGGCGTTATTTAAGTGTCCAATATTTATTACGTGACACTGACAGCATTCGGAGATAAAATACATAGCGGACGGGCGCGAGCACCAATGAATGAACTGATTACGTAAGTTCGGCATGGGGTGGGTGGGAGGGGGGGGGGCACTGAGATAGCGACGAGGCAATTGACCTTGAGCTGCCTACGATCCGATATCAATTACACTACGCAGATGTGTCACATAAACAATTTCGTAATCGGTGCTTGATGTTACTCCTGCTTGCGATTGCACAACACGAAGCGACCGCCGAGTAAACGATGTCTTACCATCCGATGCCACCTATAAGCAAACAAACTCACTTCCTGCAGCCTTCCATGCTCATAACCCAGCATAGGCGCTACCTAGGAGTAGTTTGATGCACTCAAGTTGATGTTGTCACTTTGTTGGTACAGTAGGCGGCAATTTTGAAGGTTTTTTGAATTTACGAATTCCTTGACTTTATGTATCTTTTTTGCCTCTAGTTAAATTCGTAAATTCAAAGTTCCACTGTAGTTAATTTGATTGTTTTGTGAAGTATTTATAAATGTAGTACATCATATTGAAAGGGGTCCAGAGAATAATTATCTTATTGTTTTAAAACAATTTTTATGGATAAATAAACATTGTTACTGTTCTTATTAAAATTGTTTGTTTGTGTTTTCAATTATTAATATTTAATTTTCCTTTTTGTACTTAGTGTTTTGGATCCAGGTTTTGACACGAATTTAATCTAATAATTCTGATGCGCTACATAACGCTATCTTCAAGTTTTTAGGCCCTAGGGCCCCCTGACGGGCTTCTGTACAAGGCCCCAAGAACCCTAAATCTGCCACTGACCTGACCCTTGTTCTCACATTTACCCTATTTACCGGTAGGGCTACTCTACATTTAGGTTATGTCAATAGAATGTTGATCGGCTGAAGCATCGAGTGTTTGATGGGATCCAACAGCCTACCTTTGTGGTGTGACGGAACTGACTAATTTGATAAGTAAAAGTAACATGATATATAAACTTTAAAGTAAACACAAATTACATGTTCACTTCTATCAACTTTGGCAACTTCCAACACATCACAAAGGTAAGCCATTAGATTACCCTAGATCCTATCTGAACACTTGTCACACTACATTTATTTACTTCATGTCTCTTTGGAATGTGTGCTAAACACGAACAAACAATAACATAGGTAAGTCCTTAATAAAAAGATTTCCTTATGCTGTGTAAAGCTGTATGTATTTAAAACATGTTTCTTTTATTATACTTTTAATTGTACATTTGATAAAAAAAATGTATTTTATAAATACATAATATTGTTCTGAATTTGAATATGCTGTACCACGCTACCTATTATATTTTAACATGTTCTTTTATGATATTTGAAATTGCATTATTTGTGTGAATCGTACTGTATGTATTCTTGAGTATACCTTACATCTTAATTAAATCTATGTTTGTTTACCAATGTCATACATTGAAGTAATTTTAATTTTAATTTAAATTTGTACTGAGGGTGTTAGTTAAAATGTCAACTTTTCTGTCATACTAGGTATGTATTATTTGTTGTCATGTTACATACACATGTAACACTATCTGACAGTTCCTATTTTTTTTTAAGTCCTATAGAGGATATAATCAAATAAAACTATTATGTTTGATAGGAGGCTAGGAGCCAACAGCTTACCTTGAAAGAGTTTGGCGGCTGTGTAGAGTTGAAGGTCACATAAATAAATATATTATAGGCTACACAAATAACATTTGCAATGTTATTTATTTATTTGTGTATATTAGGGTTGCCAACTCTGAACAGGAATAAAAACGGCCTCCCATGCAAATTCGTGGGAAAGGGACCAAGCACGGGGTGCCGGTCGAAGGGTCTGACCGACAACCGGCCAAGGGGGGCAAAAACCGGCTGGTTGGCAACCCTAGTGTATATATTTGTGACCTTCAACTCTACACAGCCGCTGAACTCTTTCAAGGTAAGCTGTTGGCTCCTAGCCTCCTATCAATCTTTCCCCCACCTAACACTAAACCATCCTTTAGGCACTTGCAAGTTGCAACCCAAGTAATAATTGTGTTTGTGTTTTGCAGTGGCAAGAGTTGAAACGCGCTGTAGTCGCTGGCAGATGTCGCTAGTCCGAAATAAAATGGGCCAGTAACTAGGATGCAGTTGTTTGTGAAGTCTAGGAATGTGCAAACGTTTGAAATTCGATTCGAACTCGAACTTTTTTTAAGTTCGAAAGATTTTTTTTTTTTTTAACTTATTTGTAGTGGTGTGCGGTCACATATTAATTGACAAGTCAAAAAATGGTTCTCAGTTTACAGGTACAAATTTAAAAACAAAAAAATGGATGGTGGAGGTGCCGGTCCAGACTTATCACTATTTTACCTATTATGACGGTTTGATATACCTTTAAGTTGGGTTCGAGTTCGATACAGTTCGAAATTTTTGTAAAGTTGAAGTTTGGTTTTTTAACTGCGAAATTTCGAGTTCGAAGTAAAAATAGTGGGTTCGCACATCCCTAGTGAAGTCCAATTGAATGGCCACCGTTTTCTATTGTAATAAATTTTGTAGTTATTTATCTCTTTAAAATTTTTTGAATAGTGTTAATAAAAAATAGGAATGTATTATAAATTATACTATATTTTGTTTCACTTTTCTTTCTTCCACTTTTTAAGAAGTGATGTAGGCATAACAAGATTAGACATGGTGTGAAGAAAAAATAGGATTGGAAAGTTTATGAGACAAAATAGTTTAAAAAAAGACTTTGGTGGTATGATCACATAAGAAGAATGAAGTAAGAGAGAATCCCAAGAAGAGAATTCAAAAGTACGCAGGGGGAAAAGGGGGGTGAGTTGACCGCCAAAGTGATAGATAGGGATCAAATAAATCTAGAGCGAAGAAGGAAGGGAGGATGAAGAGATCCATGGAGAAAGACTGGGAGAAGAGGGGAAGGTGGAGACAATAAAACAATACTCTGACATCGTAGAAGAAAGCAAAGAAGATGAAGATGTGCTGATCCAGAAAGCAATCGAGTCCATATCCTGAGAAACTGCTGACTTGTGAGACGTCACCTTCGTCACTCATGTTTGAACTGAATATACCATATTATTTTCCCAAAGCCGTCCACGGTGGCACATACGATTAGGGCGCTGGTCCGATGCTTATTACTCTACGAGGAATAGGATGTGAGATCAACATTCCCATAGGGCCTGGTTTTTTGTATTCATCATCTATGACATGTAATACACTCTAAACATGGTCTACATGGGAAGAGTACCTAGATAACATTACACAAATAAAATCAATCAATCAAAAGTCTTAGTGCATTAATAGAGAGACATTAAGCAACAATTATCATCATATTTTCTCAAGGAGTGTTCTTGCTTTGTGTAGTTATTTATTGTTTATCCTATTTATTAATTTATTTCCTATTTATATATTATTTCTTCCGTTTAAAAACTGATTCACAAAGGTTATAATTATGTTGGACGTGTGGACTTGACTCGATTTGGAGATGGTATTCAGTTGATTCACTCCGCTTATAGGCTAGATCAAAGTTTGAATTATTTGTGTACTATCCAGAAATCATTAAGTCTTACCCCAACCAGACATGAACCTGGGTCTCCCAATTATCATAAATACTGTATTTATGAGAGTATAAGACTTAGGTATATTAAAAAAAATCAAGTTTAAAAAGTGGGGTGCGGTCATTATGTGAAACCATTGTCAAAAGTATTTTACAACATACTCTTTAAATGTTGAGTGTTAGAAATAGAGATGCAGCTTATAATAGAGAGCATAGGACTCGATTAGGGCGGAAGTAACGTTTTTTTTAAATGACTGCTGTGGGAGAGCAGCACTGGCGCTGGTGTTACCATTAGTTGAGTCAAGTTTTGCTGAGAAACTGGATGTAAACACTGATGTTTATCGTCATTAAAAGGGACATTTTGAGCAAATTTTAGCAAAATTACTGCAACCATTGTTATAATAAAATCAAATAGGCCTATAAATTTTTAGCTTTGTATACATTACTCGAATGTCACGGCTTTCCACGGAACAGTTTAATGGATAGATGACAGAGAGATAAGCCTCGCTTGATAGCCGTCACTTGTTTTTGTTTGTCCGAAATTTCATTGTTGTAAGGTTGTAACGCAACAATCGATAGTCAAAAATAGAATCGTGTCCTATGCTATACGTTAGATTGTGTACAATCCAGAAATCATGCAACCAGGCATTGAACATGGTTCTCCTGAAAGTGAAATATTCTGTTCAGTATTCTTAAGTTAAAAACGCTTCATTGTAAATTGGCGGTCGAAATACTGGGCTAGTGGCAACAATAGTCCTCCAGCCAGAGAGCAGTTTTAGTAGTCCGCAATCAAATGGGTTATATTAATGTAAAACGATCATACATGAATGGTTCAAGTCACAATGTTTGCCGGGTTTAAGTGTGGCCGGTGTGGGGGACTAGGGAAGGGCCGGAAACAATTTTTATTACAAAATCACCATTGTTGAAACGCAGCCAAGTGTCCGCTGTTTTCCACCTTTCTTGTAATGTCCTTACTCCTTACCCTCTTTTTTTCGTCGTTGCTTGGCGGTTTCACTTCTGGAACTTTACTCTTAGGTTTAGGCACTCCTTTAATATAAAGCCACATACAGTATTATAATACAATGTCCGTACGAAGGTAACTGAGGGATACTGATATTTGAAATATAAGCAAGCTAAAAGGCTTCTTATGATCTTCATAAAATATTATGATTCTTTGAACAGCAATTGGGAACTCTGGAAAAAGTACTCGCTCGTCGGGCTAGTGAAATAAAATTTTTACTAACCCGAGCAAAGTTTCACTTGCCTCGGGCGAGCGTTAATTTCGACCTGTTTTATAATATTTGTTCTGCTTCTTGAAGAAAGGTAATGTAATGTGTTATCTTCCGAATAAATAAATAAATCTGTATTTAGAGTCTACCCACTCAGTCACACAACTTGTTCTTTAACAATAATTTCAGAACACTTATGACTCGTGACCATTCAGATAAGTGGTGCTACTACATTTTAACCGTGTCGATCTATAAAACTTGTACTGGCTTTTGTCCATTTCAAGAGATTTTCAAGAGGGGAGGGTGCCTGACCCACATTTCCAGAAATCCATCAATTGGTAGTCAACAGACAATAATTTTAGAATAACCTTGTCACGCAGTATTCCCTGCAAATGAAAACGTTGCCCCCCCCCCCCTCCCCTCATAGCAAACAAGATTGTGGTATCTTTAGGGTTAAGCCATGGTTGCGGATAAAGAATTCTACTCTTTGTCAGAGAACTATAGTGGGGGGGGGGGGGAGACTGAACATTCGCCTCAGTCTCTGGCTTGTATCAACTGTTTGTATTCTATAACTTAATGTTAACAGTTAAAACTATAGTGATTCTGTTTATTTGTAAATATTGCACCCCTGTATTTTTTTTAACTTTTTATAATCTATAGTAGTAACATACGGTTGACATTTATTGATACTGTATTTGTTAATATGTAAAAGGTATTAATAATTTTTTTTGATAACTTTAAATACTTGTCCACCACAATGCTGCTAGAGCATGCGCAGAGAGCGTCTGCACTACTTCGTCTCATATGCCTTTCATGCGCCCATGTACGATCGCGTTTACACCAGCTGTGGCCTCCCTAGGGCCTAGTACGGCCGAGGTTCTCGGTGAATGCCGGCAGAGATAGCGCTCGGCCCCCTCTATGCCCGGCTTATAGTAAATTAATTGAAGTTATATTGTATGAGGGCCAATGCAGAGTAATATAAAACAGATCACCGCTCAACAAGTAGGAGACGTTAGTTCAACCCTGATGTTGTAATTCCTGGATGTTGAAGGAAGTAGACGAGAGATTTACAAATTAAAATCTTAAAAGAGATACCTTGTGGTTCAATGTTACGTTTGGAAGTTCAGGAAGTGGATGAAAATAAAAAGGAGGTACAATTGCATAGTCAGTATTTGTTTTTATTTCATTCAGTCTTTATATAATTATAAAAAAACAACAATTCAAATAAAAGTGATGGGTACTACAAAAAATCCAAATATTGTAAATATACTAATATAAAAACTCTAAACCAGTTGTTATTTCTATGGCAGATATGCCAGTAAATTCAATAAAGGGCTGTCCTTATGATAAGTGCTGCTATGGTTTTACCATGTGTATTAACCAGAATTTAACCATGTAATGTGTAACATAAGTTTTTAAATATACCTACAAAAAAATGAAGAAGTGTAACAACAAATTGCACATCTCGTTAAATTTTAATTCCATGCCCAATACCTAAAATGAGAAAATGTCCAGATATGAAAGCATTAATAGAAAGAGAACAGTACTTCCCTTTAGTTGATTGGATATTGCTTAACGTCTCATATTAATGCACTTTGGCTATTCAAGACGATGAGTGGTGATGTACGAGGATCAAGTATGAACAGAAGGGAGGAGGGGAAACCCGGTACCGGCACGTAGCCTACTCCTTTCGAAAAGTACCAAGGGGACCAACGGCTTAACGTCCCATCCGAAAGGACGGTGTGACCTTGACAGTCGATATAGAGAGGGGGAAACAATTGTTTATTCTTTGCTTATGGATAAAATTGACATTTTTGGCTCATCGTGAAATGTGAGATTTATATCATTTAAATTTTGACTTTTGACTTTAGCCAATGGCAGTCCCCAGCCATACCCCACCCTATTACTTCCACAAACACTGCTATTGTCCCCCAATACTCTGCTATCACCATACAGTACTTAAATACTAAATCCGTCCAAAACAAACGCCATATCTTTGTTACGAAATGAAATGACTCTCTTTATGACTTATCTAGCTTAACCATGTGATGCCCACGACAGTAATTAAATAACTCTCGTATTATTAAATGTACTAGTACCACGTATATAATCTAGTAATACACTTCAGTTATGTAGCTCGTGTAAAAGCAGTTTGTGATGCTCCATCTGGATCTGAACCTTTTGTTGTAACGATTTTGTTTTTGTACATATGTTGCAGACTTCAACAAATCTATTATCTAAGTGGTTCCCGACAGATTTAACTGTCCGGAACCTTGGCCATGGAAAACTCATTCTAAATTCGTTAACAATTAACCAACAACATTTGAGCAATTATTTGACCGTCGGTTATGATTTCGAACGGTCGTATAAGCAGACATGTTGGCCAGTCGACTTTGGTTCGTCTTGGCTACCGACTGCTTATAATTCTGTCCAGAAATATAACAACACTGGATTGTGTTTATTCAGTACCATACACTAGCGCCACTAGCCAGTGTGTAGTGCGTACACCAGTACAGAGTGTGAATGAACCAACATATAACGTGAATCGAGTGTTAACTAACTGCTGTGATAGCCGAGGAAGTTCTCTCGGAGTAAGCTTGCACTTGTTGACAAGAACTCACCGCTTGCCAATAGACGGTCAAGCCAGCTCGTGCGAGGCGAGTCCTTTATTATGTCCAACTTTATAGTGACTAGAGAGTCAAGCTAGCAATCGTTAGGGACCCTGAAATTTCGTGAATGACTTTTTTCACAAAATAATGCTTAATATGACTGATTTATTAGTAAGTAGCAAAATAAGGCAATAAAACTTTTCTGCTAAATTAGAGCAAATTTGGAACATTTCTTAATATTCTGTAAGTTTTAGCTCCAAAATATGCAATTAATTTGACAATTGGGCATTGAAATCAACAATTCTGTTTTAACATATACTAGTTGAGTAGTTGGCACCATGACAGTTCAAAAGATTATCAAACACGCCTAGCTAATTCCAATAAAGTGAACTTTATATTGCCTAAATATTTGTTTATGTGTAATACATGTTCATTTCGCTAAAGGGTGGTGATTGCAGTGCTATTTTTATGATAAAATGATGCCTTTACCTCAAGTTTATAGTTATACACTGAAATTAAATATTTTTTATAATAAATGAGAACTTATTATTTGCTATTTCTCAGGGTCCCTAGCAATCGTCACTCGAGACCCACATTAATTTAATACCTAGATGGCAATATTGCCCTTTATTATCTGTCATACTCAAAATCAATATGGATGGAAATAAAGTTGTGCGTCGTCTCGCGCGAGTCTTTTGATTGTCATCACAGCTTCGAGGTTTAATTGTTATAAAAAGAAAACGCTTAAGTCCCGCCGCGTTGTTGGATGAGCGTATATGGTGCATGAGCTGCCATGTGTTACGCGGATTTTCTGTTGTTCTGTGAAAATTCATTACTTAGTCGAAGATTTTTTTAAATTAAATTAAATAAAATAAAAAAATACCTAATTTTTTTAATTAAACTAAATTAAATAAAAAATTAACTTAATTTTTTAATTAATCGTAATTTTTAAAAAAGAAAAAAATCGTAAAATTGCAATTTTCATAAGAAATAATTATTCGATTGCGCTCAAATTTAACACGAATATATTAATTCATGAAATTAAGGTTCTTTAAAAAAATCATTACAATCGGATAAAGCATGTAGGTGTTGTAAGTCGAAGAAATTTTTTAAAAATAAAAAAAAATAGTAAAATTGCGTTTTTTTTGAGAAAAAATTTCCCGATTGCGCTCAAAAACGTGGCAGTTCTAAGTTCAGAGATTTCGAAGGCCTCCATAAAATTTCATCGCAATCGGAGTATCGGTTTAGCCGGAATCGTGTTAACAAACACACAAAAATACAAAAAAAAAAAAAAAAAAAAAAAAAAAAAAAAACATTCCGGATTTTTTTCTCCAGTGTAGTGAAATGGAATCTTCGCTTCGCTCGCTACGCTCGTACGCTCATCCAAAAAATTGTACAGCATTTAATGTGGCCACTCTCCTGCGCCCCAGTGCACACCGGATCATAACTCGTCTCTTATTTGTTCAGTTTTGTAATGTTATTAAAGTAGAGGCCAACGACCACATCCCTACACTTGCCAAGTGCACGCAAATGGAAAACATCTTAACAATAGGTAATTATAATTAACAACTTGTTTGATAAACAATTGTTTTTGCAATGCTACTTTCAAAAATTCAAATAGAATTCCATTGACTATATTATAGGTACTGTAAACATAAATGCATGAAAACATGAACAAGAAAACCAACATTTCAATGTTGCTTAACATAAAATAAAAATAAAAACATTATTTTTCCCTTCGGACATTTCATTTCATTTATTGCAAGTGTGCAACCAAATAACCATTATTACCGGTAATTATTAAGTATCATTCGTTCACGCAGCGTATGACGTGTAATGATCATAGGCCTACATATAGACCTAATATTGTATTTTATCAATTATTATGTGTGTGGTACACTAGGTATAATGTTTGTACTTGTAAAGATAACATTTTATATTATATTTGTAAATGTCTTAAGTTAAACTCCCTTAAACCATGCTGAAACTAAAGGTGAACTCTTGAGTTGGCAGTTAATCTTTATTGATCATTGCGACAGTCAATGCTAGTCCTATTTACTTAGATCTAAAACACTTTCATGGAAGTCAACTTTCGCTTTCCAAGTTTCTCAAATCACTATTCTCGCCTTGCGATTCACTATCCAACAATATTTGGTCGATAACTTAACGCGCAGCCTTCATCATTGACAAAATAATTATTGTAGCATTGACATAAGAAATAAGAACACAACAGCTGAACAGCCTATCGGTATTTCAACGGACGGCTGGCCGTGTTCGTAAACTAAATCAGTTAATTTTGTACTTGGATGTTGACCATACTGAACTCGTATTGTTCAGTGTTGCTGTCAATGGGGAAACCTAGGAATCCAAAGGATAACGGTGCGGAAGTAAACACGTGAAATGATCATGAAATATTATTGAGACTAGCCGCCATCTACAAGAGAATGTACCTGGTCTATAGCTGGCAAGTCAAGTTACAGCATGAAATGAATGATTATGAACATTGTTGTTACTACAAAGCCACTTTGTGAATGCTTTGTATGGCTGATTTAGTTTTGTTTTGTCAAATTGTTAGCATATAATTATTTCTTTAAAGAAGTGCCAACCAATAACACAAGGCTGCAAAGAAATTGCAAATTCCCAACATTGTTTATTTATTTATTATCTATAATAATTAATTAAATGTGTTCAGCTTGGCAACAAAATCGCAAGACTAAAAAACATGTACGTAAAAGTGTGAATATCATGAGGATGAGGTAAACTTCGAGGCACTCAAAATGGCTTCACATCTAGGCCGAGGGTTTCAAAAATTAAGGTTCCTCCAAAATTTAAGTAAGATCAGAGTGGCCAAAGAAATGCTTTCAAAAAAAACTTTTTCTTGAGTAGACCTACCGGTAAATGATTCTTGGATTGCATCCAAAACCATGGCACTTTCAAGTTCAAGTATTTTTGAGGTTTCAGAAAAATTTCACGCAGATTGGGATAGATGTTCGGCTATTAGAGAGCAAACAAACAACCATAAATAGACCTGAGTTTTTTTTAGTTATTTATGTAGCGTGGTTGCGCAGTGAAATTTGAGTCTTGTCTTTCCTTTGCTCATACAATAAATTCTAAATTAGGCCCATGATTGTTGGAAAAAAGGCCTTAGGCCTATAGAATGTTTATTTTGAAAAGCGTAGTCTGTACATGTCAGACTTGATTTGTTCAGAATTTATCTTGCAAAGTTGATGGAAAACAGTTTCATAACTTTTTTGCCTTGAACCATTCAGCCATAAAATTAATGGACAGCCCTTAACTACGGTTTGCTCCTCTTAGAGGACGTTGGTTTACCCGTTGATGCGCCAAAACCAACACTCTGCTGCCCAAGTTATGGCACGTCGACAGTCGTTCAATTGACGTTCAGTTTCGGAGGCTTGTAATAAGACCTACAACGTTCGTAATAGATTTTATTTGTCCTATCCTGCATAACTTCTTCTATGTTTAATTCGCTCTGTAGTAGCCGCAACTGAAAACAGAAACAATCGTTACCACCTAGCTACTTACGAGCAGAGTTTCCCCCCCCCCTCCCTCCCTAAATCAAAATGAAACGCTAGGTATTTAAAAAAACATGTCTGGAAAGCATGGGCTAGAGATAGGTAGGCCTACCGGTGGCAACATCCAAGGCTAAATCTGTTGATACCAGATTCAATTGGTTAGTTTTATTTCAAAGATGAATTTGAAGTTCCCCTTGGTAGAACAAGCTTCAGGGTACGCCTACAGTAGGCCCTACCTATCTACAAGTCTACCCTGGAAAAGTCAGAACACAGGCAAACTCTAACCACCTACAAACTTCACTTTGGCACGTGATATCACAATACAGTAGCCTACTGATAATTAGGTCTATAATTTTGTGCTTTATTTTTATTTGAGGAGTCTAGCTTCATCGGACGGCAACAAAGAAGCTGTTTGGGCCTGTAAAGAACACTGTAGGCCTAGGCCTACCTCGAATCGAGTGTGTACTAGGGATGATATCGGGTAACCGGTTCTAGAAATTACCCGGAGCCAATTTGAAGATCCGGGTATTTTTGGCTAATTCACCGGTTTATTTTACGCGCTGCGTCGATGTGGTCTTTCCCGCGGAGCCTGCCCGCTGCCTAAAGATTGACTCGAGTCGGCAACAGAGCCCTTTGTAAGCTGACACGTGCTTCCGTCCGTCGTCCGTCCACCCAGTGAGTAGTGCCCATGCCTACGAATGAGTGCAAGAGAGATGGTTGCGGCGATATATCTTGAGCAGAGTCATGGGTGGCCCATAGCATGCGCAAACTAGGTGTGCGTTCGATCCAACCAACTCGCACACAGCTGACCGGCCGGCCACTGCCAGTATGTGTGGAACAAAGATTGGTAGTATATAACCTGTCGGTGTGGAAGAAGAATTTGCGATGCGATCATGTTTCAACCGATTTATGAAATTCGTAATCACGACGCATTGGATTGTTATTCCTGGGCTTATCTTCTTTCTTTCCCAGGCTTATCTTGCGACAAGATCTTAAGTGCGGGCGATAGTAGTAAGAAGTTTTACTACATGCGTGCGCCGTGCGTACTTTCCCCTGCTTTCTGCACATAGGCCTAGGCCTACGTACGACGTGTTACACTGCCTGTACAGTGCAATGAATAATGAAGATCATTGCCTGGTTATCAACGGGATTCTTTATTTGCGTACGATTATTGCAAAAGTTTCCAGAGACGGACGGAAACCTACTTCAGTCGGTACTCGGTAGGCCATCATTAATTCATTGGGTAATGAAAAAATGCCCTTCAAACCAACTTGTAACTTACGAAAAAGCATTTCCACACATTGTGACGTAACATGATCCGGGGGGTACCCGGGTAATTTGAGTGCTGGAACCAGTTCCGAATATTACTACCCGATGTCATCCCTAGTATACAATACAACGGTAATGAAATTGTTCACACTAACATGAGTTTGTTCCTTCTTCAGCCGCTTGAGTACTTCTACGTTGTCGTAATGAGCTTCTCGCTCCTTCCTAAGTCCTTCTACTCGTTCCGCTGTCACCGTAATACATCCCTTGATCGCTTTCTCTCTGTCGGTGTAGTTGGTTGAGAGCTGAAATCAAACCAAAAATAAATGAAAGGGATGTAGGCCTAAATCAGAAATATTTTAAGTTAAATTTCTCACAAAATGTAGTACCTACGTAGGTAAAGGTGTAACTGTAAATGAATAAAGCTGCCTTCACTACCTAAACGTCGGCAAGCGCCGAGTGCTCGGTGCCGAGGCGGGCGCTCGATGAACTATTTACCCCCTCTCCAGAAATAGTCATAATATGAATGAGAGTTGCAACGATTAATACATTATTTTCAGCTTTAAACTGTATGGTAAATTATGTTTTCGATTTTTGAAACGCAAATATATTAATAAATAATTCAAACACGCTTGATATCGTTAACATCCGGTCGAGCGCCGGCCAAAAAGTTGAACCGAACCAACTTCAGCGCTCCTCGGCGCTTCGAAGCGTAGCTCCATCGTGATTGGTCGAGACAGCCACTTCCGGCAGCGAGCGCTCGCCGACGTCCAGGTAGTGAATGCAGCTTAAGAGGTATAGTGCTAACTTTTCCCGCCCTTTTCTGGATAGTTACGATCTTGCGGGGAGCGGGAAGGGAGGGAGATAGGCGTGAACAACTAGTCATCCCCACCGCAACTGAACATGGAGCCGAGGAGGGGTAACGCACCGACAAACAGCGCCTTATCTGATTTATTGCGTGCCCAACTCAACTCCGTCGACGATAGCTCTGTCAAGGTCAAGTTACATTGCCGGCAACGTTATAGTGGATGCATGCGAAGATAAATATCAATCCAGTTGTAATTACTATCCAAAAGTTTTTTCTGGTGTATGGAAATGATTAACATTGTTATAATTTATAATTGATATTTTACACAGAACGCTACCAAAATTTGTTTTTCTCCCGTGACAATGAAATACTTAATTTTATTAGGATTGACAGTTGAATAATGGTTACATGTACAAGTGATGCAATATACAACACAATCAATATAAGTAACGTTATAAAAATATCAACTCTATGTTCTAAACACTAATCATCTCAATACAATACTGGGGGAAATACTCCACGAATCCCGTTTGCGATTAAAACTTATGACTCTAGTTCCATAAGCTATAACGTCATAAACCCATGACAAGAGTATTCTTTGTTGTATACAGTGTTCTATCGCATCTATTTATTACATACAGAGACGGAGGTTCTCTGTTCGAACCCTAGTGTTTGTTGTTCATTCAAATGCGTTCAAATGATTCACTTTAATTCAATGAAACGCTAACATTGCGGAATATATTATTTACACAATCACGCTTTGGGATATAAAAGGCAGAGGGTGCAGCCACAAGCGGCCCAGTCCTCAGAGACGTTTTTTGAATACCGTCCATGTCCATTATTTCCCGATTTACGAGGTAGCAACTGCGGCTTCGCGATCGTGACACGTTTTCTTAAAAGTATGTATTTGAGGTTGTTGTATTCATGATACACTCGTAATTAGCATGGGTAGGTAAAGTAGCCTACTTATAAAACATCTACGAGTTGGACAATAACCAGTAAACACAGCACAGCCATACATAACGCATCAAAAATATCCCCGCGTCTGAGGAAGAGAGCCACTTTAAAAAAATGTAGGCATAATCACTTTTTTGGAGTGTTTTTATTTAATATATCTTGCGGTCTAAACATCTTTTTTTGATCATGTAATTATATATAATGTCTATCGTATTCAGATATGAAGTGAATTTAATTACTTTAGAGCAAGGCACTCACACTCAAATGTGTAAGTTATTATATGCTTTATGCTACGTGCTCACGTCCATGCAAAATATATAGGCCTACCTCAGAACGTTATTCCTAGTAAACAAAGTTATTTTTTACACACAACAAAGATAAATAGAACGTATTTTCACATAAGGATTTCCACATTCAACAGAAATATTAATTGTCAATAAATTATACCGTATACACAAGATAACAATCAATAAAAAAAGTTAGTGGTCGTTTGAGACTCCGGATACATATAGGCTAAAATACATTGCAAATATCGCAAACAAAACCACGAAAAAAACTCTTAGTTTAGAAATGCGTCACGCATATAGGCATGTGCTATACTCGTGAGTTAGGATTTTTACACATTATTTACATTAGAGAATTCTTATTTACACATGTGCACATATAGAATGAGGTACATTGAGTTCAACACTCGCGACGAAATACGTTAGTAATGTGATGTCTGACATACTTTACACGCTCGCCTCTAGTGTCTACTATAACAAATAAACGCAGGTCCCAATAATGATAAATTGAAAAAAGGGGGGGAAACTAAAAGGTAAATGTGATCATGTTCAAGTTTCATTTGTTTTGTTTCTTGAATTCTTGGGCCACACTTTGCAAGTGGAATTCACACGCAATGAAGAGATGAACTGCATTGCAAAACTACGTTGTAGGTTTTTTACTTAGATGATTTTGTCTTTGATTCAGATTGCTTGGTGACTGTGACTTTCTTTTTGGATTTGTTGCCAGCTTGCTTCTGGGCTTCTATTATATAGGCCGGGTCAATGATATCTTCCTTCGACAGTCTTTTTCCGAATTGTGGGTTGATCAATTCCGGGCACAATTGCATGAACAGCTTTTGGCAAATTAAATGAAAATGGAAATCACTAATTCGAACTATAAGGTTTCAAGGTTAATCGAGACGATTGGTACATTGGAAGAATAACAAACCCTACGGTGCAGGGAATTAAGGCATATTTTTAGTAATCATAATAACTCAATACATTTTAACTTACTTACCCAAGCAATGATTAGGATACTTTACCCAGAACAATATCAAAACGTAATTTTTTTTTTTTTAATGATCTGAACAATTCTTGGAAACATCAAGGTTCATAAGTGACCATGTGATATTATAATATGCCTCCCACTGTCAGGGGAAAATGGGCTATGTACGAGAAATAAGAATTAAATTATATCAGAGAAAACAACAGAATGAATTATATTCGGATGATTCTCCCTGTAGTTCGTAAAGTACGGATGAACTGCAATTGAAACGCTCAGCGTGGTGTTTAATCGCGACCAAGCACCTATGCATGATAATATCATTATCGTACTGGTAGTCAAAACAATTGTTACAATGCCGGATTTAAAAAATATACAAATCATAATTGCAAGCAACGAGAGTCTTCCCACACAGTCAAAGATCTCATTTCAGTGACGAACCGACGACGCCATCGATTGACGAAATAATCGGACATTTGAAATAGTAGTTCACAGATGTCCACGATTCATTCGTGGATGAGTCAGCGTAGATATAACTACTTCGGAACAACCATTTACAACTTGTTATGTGCTTCGTTACTAAGACGGTTTCAAAGCCACACTCAGTGCAGTGGATGTAATGCGATACCCTGCCTATAGATTATGGGTTGATTCAAGTCGGGAATCGAACCAGCGACCTTCTGCTATATGGAAGCGGGGACGCTATCTTTAGACAAACAAGACACAAACATTACCACTTAGCAGACTTGCTTGCCCCCATGCAGATTAATGAAATGAAATATTCTGTAATAATAGGTTAAGACGCCTGTCTGGAATGCGGGAGATCCGTGGTTCGATTCCCGGTTGGGGCGGACTTTTTTAATTTCTGAATTGTAGTAAATAATAATAATAATAATAATTCAACCATTACGTAGTGCATGGGTGATGTCTGTCCTATGGATATGACCTGTCGAAAGGCCCGCCTACCGTGCGTTAGCAAACGATGTTATTTTCTTTATCGTGCTGAAAGAACGCTCTAGCGCTATCTAAAAATAAAATAAAGGTTCAGATATAATAACATAGACTTATCGTAAACAATATTTGCTTAGATCTTTCAACGCGGGTAATTATGAAGATTGGTTGAATGGGAGCATCACAAACCTTGCATTGCGGAGAATCAAAATTATAATCTACTAATTAAAGAACGCGATAAACATAATATTTATGCAGTTTCAAATTCTGATATCTGTCCGTGGTCGCACATATTGTAATAGAGACGCTGGCAAATTACACTAGGAGGACGCGGATTCGAACCCCGCACAAGGCATACGGTAGGTTATCTTATCTGTAATAATTGTTCTTCACTCTCGTCTATCACCACTCTTAGTCCGAATAGCTAATGGTAATAAAAGTGACGTTGAGCAACAATAATCATAATTAATTTCTGATAGCGAATATTATAGAATTCTCACGACAGCGATGTAAAAAAGCTGTAAGCAAACCTCAAAATAACAGATTGTGATTATGTAATCTGATGACAAGCACATCCGGTGTCCAGATCCCGCCCACATTACCTCCCCTACTTGTTTCGAAGCAGACACGATCGAATTTCACTAGAGAGCGCCACCAAATGGAGCCAAAAGTGTGCTTTGCAAGGCGTTCGTACTTTTCAAACTACGTCTACATTTTTCGTCCGATTTCAAATATGTTTTTTTATTTTACTCAGAAATGAACTGTTATTCTACGTACATGGCCTGATTTCCCAAATTTACTCCCCTTTGGTCACACAAGAGCAGTAAACTTTGACCGGAAATGAACATTTTCTATGGACTTTGAGGACTCGTGGTGGAAATCTTATGACTAAAATGAACAAAAGGGCTATGTACGAGAAATAAGAATTTAGTTATCTATCAGAGGAAAAAAACAGAATGAAAAAATAATGATTTCCCTGTCCGTAGTTTGAAAAGTACGAAAGTACTGCAGATGGCACGATCGGAGTGGTATTTAAATCGCACCCAAGCCTCTTAAGGAAGGCTGCACATTAAATAACTTGACTTAATTGTACGTAGTTCTTGATTACGTGTGCATTTATGTACCGTAATTGGATGAGCGAAGCGAAGACTTCAATTTCAATGACCCCCCAAAAAATTAGCTTGGGTGTTTTTTTGTCTGTTTGTTTGCTTTATACCGGGCAAACGGCATATATGCGATCCTGATGAAAATTGGAGGGGACCTTCAAAATCTCTGAACTTGGACTTGCCACGTTTTTGGGTACCTACCTACAATCGAAGAAATATTTCTCATGAATATTGTAGGCCTATGGTACTTTTACGATTTCTTCGATTTTTAGTGCAATATTTTCATACATTTGGGCCGATTCTGACCAAACGGGTAGGGCTACAACGTTCATATTTTAGATGGGCACTAAGGTAATGGCGATGTAGTACCTTTTGAAAGAAAAAGTTAGAAATAAAGGTTTTAATATAAGTTTTTTTAGGTATATAATAACAAGTAGGCCCTAACAATAGAAACTTGACAACAATCGCCTACAATGCATTCAAGAAGCACTTGCAAAAGGAAAGAGATCCCACGCAAACTAAAAACTTAGGCTACAAAAAACCTCATCCATCAATGCGACTAAAAAAAGCGTTCGCGAAGCCTCGAAGGGGCTCCGAAGGGCGGAGGGTGTCCTAAATGTTTTAGACAATATTATAACAAATAATTTTAAAATATAGGTCTAGGCCTAAAATGTCTTTATTACATTAAAAATTAATTTGTCGATATGACAAAGATGGCACTTTATTATTGTTGTTTGCATTCTATGCATTGTTATAAACATAGGGTCATTGTCATAGAGTAACCAGACGTTCCGGTATTACCGAGATTGTCCCGTTTTTGTGTGGTCTGTCCCGGTATTTGAAAAATAGTTGTCGGGACGGTTCCTGTCTCAGATCGCTCTACAGGCTATCTTGAGAAAAAAAGGCCCCGAAAATTTTCCGCCTCCGCCGGCTGGGGCTTCGCCCCAGATCCCGTGTAGCACACTACACACCACACGCAACTACAGGGGCCCATCAGAGAACCTTGCACCCAGGCCTTTGAGTTAGCCTAGCTACGCCACTGCTGGTAATGGCCAAGGCCAATAAATTGGTACAAACCTGCTCATACAGGTCTTTGCACATCTTTGTGGAATCAACCTGCCCCTTGAACGACTCCGTGGGAATGCTGTTGTTGAGAGTGTACACGATCTTGTCATCAAGAACACGCATTTTCTGAAGAGCATCCTGCAAAGCAACAAACAAGACTAATTGAGACATGTAGGCAACTAGGGAAATTCAAATTTGAGTCAATATCTGTCGGGCAATGACTCAACAGGTTTCATGGTGCGTGGTCTACAAGATAATAACAAAAATAGCTCGACATTCAAAATAATAATTAAATAGGCCTACCGGTGGGCCATACTTGGCATAGAATCGAGAATTATCTACTATTATTAATTGTGGATTAATCAAAGCTATTTTTAAGTATTACCCTCGTATTGTTAGTCAGTTAAAGCCAAAGGTAGGGCCTAGGCCTAGCTAGGCTTGTTTTAAAACTATAAAAAGTAGATAGGGTATAGGGAACACACACGTGACGTCACAGCTCGGCGGCAAGTAGGGCTGTGCAAATTGGTAAAAATGCCTCCCCGGGTACCCGTCGATCTTACGGGCGGGTACCCGGGTACCCGAAATAACGAAATTTTAAGATTTTTTTTACGATTACCAAAAAAAAAAAAAAGTGAATTCAGTCATTAATCTACTTTATATTGACAGGTCATCACTTTAACACGCACGTTCTCATAAACGTGAACATGTCGACGGTCTCGGGCGCCAGAGATGCTCGTTTCTAATGTCCAGCTGTTGAAAATGCATAATTCATTAGGAACTGATGTTGCCGGAATGCATAAATATCTCCGCCAGTCACTTATCGGCGATTACGATGAATAGGGGTGCGCGCGCAGCGTGTTGGTGACGTCACTCACTGGAGCTCGACGGACGAAATACGAGCGCGTATTAATGACGAATCACTTACTGCCGCCGCTGCGCGCCGACGAGTGCAAGCCTGACCGGCGGCGGCGTTAATTGAGCGGAATTTGAGACGAAAAACGGTCAAACGAGTACCCGACGACTCATTTCATTACCCGGGCTATTATCAACGGGCGGGTACCCGTTCACAGCCCTAGCGGCAAGTGGCCGCGGATCTTACTGATGGACAAGCATCCTCATTTCGCAAGCTGACGCCTGATGAACGGCTCAACAAATATCACGCTCTAACTTTTATTCTATTCATTATTTGGGCAAAACTTAAGAGAAATAATAGGCTATTTAGCAAACATCATTTTCTTCTTATAGCGATTATTTCGATTTTGTTTAGAGAACCGTGAGCTTGTTAATGTACGCATTATAAATGTCAAAATTATCAACATCGTTAAGTCTTTTCAACTTTAATTGACACAAAACTACTGATCGGATTTCAAAAAGAATTCTCTCTAAATATGCATCTAACTAATTAGACAAGAAATAAATAAACTTTCTCGATAGAAAAAGCACAGAACGAAATTTTACAGCATAGCGTGCAGTTTTTCACGGCTCATCCGCACGTCAAAAGCGCGTATTTTAGATGAAAACACATACCATGCGTTTTACCCTATGCTATAAATTTTCGTTCTGTGCACTTTCTATCTAGAAAGTTTATTTATTTCTTGTCTTAACACTCCGATGAATTTTTTGAAAGCGGTCTTGTCAAAATCCGATCACTAGATTTTTGTCAATTGAAGTTGTTTTATTAATTTTCATAAAAAACAAGTAAAAGTCTTAAATTTTATTTTAATATGTAGGCCTACATCGAAATAACAAGTTAACGGCCGTGTAAAAATTCAAAGTAGGCCTAGTCGCTATTAGAAGGAATGATATATTTGCTAAATATTATTCCTCTTAAGTTTTTCCCCAATAATGAATAGGATAAAAGTTAGAGCGTGATAAGTTGTGCGACGTTCAGCAGGCGTCCACTTGCGAACCGATGGTTGCTTGTCCACCAGTTGGGCTCAAAACGGAGAATACCCCTCATTCCCCTCGATTTGTGACGTAGTTGTGCGTACCCTATACAGGGACTTTTTCAAGGTTCATGCACAATAGCCCGAGAAGAGCTTAGCCTACCATTAGGCAGGGTGTGTGATTTTTTTAGATTTAAATCAGATTTTTATTGATTTAAATCAACAATATGCCCTATCAGTGTTTCAAAACTTGTCAAGTTGGTGAGCGGATCAAATACTTTCACAAGCATTTCAGAAAATATAATTCAACAATTATTTTAAGGAAAACTTTGCTTAAATCAGTTAGAACTCTTGTGTTTGTTGCTCAAAATGAAGAAAAAGTGCATTTGATTTATCAATGATTTAAATCAAAAATACCCTGCCATTAGGTACGATTGACAGTACTGTAACTAATAATACCGTAGGCCTACTAATTTACTAATAAATCTTTTACGGGCTTGTTCATGAGGTAGCCTAGCCCTAGTGCAGTGACGCTAAATAAAGACTTGTTATTATTGTCTAGGCCTACTGGCATGGGCATAGGGAGGGCTAGGCTTTTTTTGTGCTTGGACATTTAACCTTGAATGCTAGGCCTAGGCCTAGTTGCATTCAATCAGTTGCGTTGTGGATAACGATAGGAATTAGGCAGTAAACCTAAAACAAATTGAGGCAACCATTTATGCCTACAAACAAGGCATTCCATTATCATTATCTAGGTAGGCCTAGGCCTAGCCTATGCAGTGCCAGTAGGGCCTATGCAATGACCTAGGCCCCTATAGATAATAGGCTAGGCCTAGGCCTACAGTGGCATCCTAGCCAAAGGATGTCTAGAGCAGAACTGGTTAATGTTACAGTGAACAGGTAACAACCAAGAAAAAACTTGTTCTCTCTTATATTAGCAATGCTATTTTGTTGGCATCCTATGGATTATCCACAAACTCAGTTAACTGATGTCCATAGAAGCCCATAGAACAATATCACGCCCGGTCCGAAAGTTAGGTTAGGTCTGTCCTACCCGAGTATTTCATAAATATAGGCAGCTACGCCTATACTCAACTTCAATAAGTTTTTAGAAATATGATATACATAAGATATGCTTCAAATAATAAAACCAAATCTTACTGAATAGGACCTAAACTAACCTTAAACTCGAGAAAATCAAGACAATGCATGTTCATGACAGCAGCCATTTTTAATGTTGGTCACGTGGTGACATACCGGTGTGAAGTTAGCGGGCCCGTCGGCTTCCACTCTCACGATATTCATTGTCACCAACAATAACAAAAATATTTATCTAAATTATGCATAAAATTAGTCATTTAATTTTTTCATTTCATTCAACGGTGCTACATTTTGTTTCTTGATCTTTTCAATAATTAAATGTAACAAATCATTATAGCAGAACATATTCGAAACGTAATTAAAGTATGATTGCTTGCGTTACCGTTGGCAACGTTATTGACGAACAACAACAACCGCAATGGAATGAAAGATGTCGTCGTGATTGGTCAACACAGCGCGGCATAATATAAACTGATTGGATGAGCGTAGCGAGCGAAGCGAAGAATCCATTTCACTACACTGGAGAAAAAAATCCGGAATGTTTTTTTTTTTTTCTTTCTTTTTTTTTTCTTTTTTTTGTATTTTTGTGTGTTTGCTAACACGATTCCGGCTTAACCAATACTCCGATTGCGATGAAATTTTATGGAGGCCTTCGAAATCTCTGAACTTAGAACTGCCACGTTTTTGAGCGCAATCGGGAATTTTTTTCTCATAAAAAACGCAATTTTACGATTTTTTTTCGATTTTTAAAAAATTTCTTCGACTTATAACACCTACATGCTTTATCCGATTGTAATGATTTTTTCACAGAACCTTAATTTTATGAATTAAGATATTCGTGTGAAATTTGAGCATAATCGAAAAATTATTTCTCATGAAAATCGTAATTTTACGTTTTTTTTCTTTTTTAAAACAATTCTTTGACTTATAACACCTACATGCTTTATCCTATTGTTATGATTTTTTTACAGAACCTTCATTTCATGAATTAATATATTCGTGTTAAATTTGAGCGCAATCGAATAATTATTTCTTATGAAAATTGCAATTTTACGATTTTTTTCTTTTTTAAAAATTACAATTAATTAAAAAATTAAGTTAATTTTTTATTTAATTAAGTTTAATTAAAAAAATTAAGTTTATTTTTTATTTAATTTAATTTAATTTAAAAAAATCTTCGACTAAGTAATCAATTTTTCACAGAACAACAGAAAATCCGCGTAACACATGGCAGCTCAAGTCACCATATACGCTCATCCAACAACGCGGCGGGACTTAAGCGTTTTCCTAGTATAAAATATCAATCCACCAACTCTTTTTACGCTGCTTTTGAAGAGGAACTGGGGAGGGTGACTCAATAACTTGGTATATTATTGGATGAGCAAAGCGATAACTTCGATTTCACTCACCCCTAAAAAATTTGGCTCAGGTATTTTTTTTCTGTTTTTCTTTTTTTTGTCACGTTTTTGGGTACAATCGATTAAATATTTCTTATGATAATCGTACTTTTACGATTTTTTTCGATTTTTAATGAGATGTTTTCGTGATATTTGGCAAACGGCTACTCCGATCTTCATGAAACTTTATTGGAACGTTTAAAATCACTGGAATTATATAATGTTCTGATTTTAGAGACATTTGAAGCCATATTTCTCATAGAAATCATACTTTTACGGTTTGTTTCAAAAGCTCATCCATAAACGCGACTGGAAAAAGCGTAAGCGAAGCGGTCTAGTTATTTTTATTGTAAGGCCTACTTTAATTTTGCTATCTATGTCAATGACAATTTTGCCAAAGACATGCAAACAAGAGTGAGACCTTTTTACTTATCCATCCATCCATCCATCCATCCATCCATCCATCCATCCATCCAAAAAAATTATAAAATTGTTTATTCTTTGTTTCGGTATAGGCTAAGTATAGATAGTATGGCAAAAAAAGATTGTGACATGCCTACCCCTACCCCTAACATAAAATATGTTTCTTTCTACAAATTAGATAGCACCTATATAGCAAATAAATACTTAAATAAATAAACTAGGAAAACGCTTAATTCCCGCCGCGTTGTTGGATGAGCGTAATTGGTGCATTGAGCTGCCATGTGTTATGCGGATTTTCAGTTGTTCTGTGAAAAAATCATTACCAAGTTGAAGATTTTTTTAAATTTAATTTAAATTAAATTAAAAATAAATTTTAATTTTTAATTTTTTTAATTAATCATATTTTAAAAAGAAAAAAATCGTAAAATTGCGATTTTCAAAAGAAATAATTATTCGATTGCCCTCAAATTTCATACGAATATATTAATTCATAAAATTAAGGTTCTGCGAAAAATTCATTACAATTGGATAAAGCATATAGGTGTAACAAGTCAAAGAATTGTTTTAAAAAAAGAAAAAACCCGTAAAATTTCGTTTTTCATAAGAAATAATTTTTCGATTGTGCTCAAATTTCACAAGAATATATTAATTCATAAAATTATGGTTCTGTGAAAAAATCATTTACATCGGATTTAAAGCATGTAGGTGTTATAAGTCGAAGAAATTTTTTAAAAAACGAAAAAAAATCGTAAAATTGCGATTTTCATGAGAAATAATTTTCCGATTGCGCTCAAAAACGTGGCAGTTCTAAGTTAGAGATTTAAAAGGTCTCCATAAAATTTCATCGCAATTGGAGTATCAATTTAGCCGGAATCGTGTTAACAAACAGACAAAAATACAAACAGAAAAAATAAGAAAAACAAAAAAAAAATCGTAAAGTTGCGATTTTAATGAGAAATAATCTTTCGATTGCGCTCAAAAACGTGGCAGTTTTAAGTTAAGAGATTTCGAAACCTCCAGAAAATTTCATTGCAATTGGAGTATCGGTTTAGCCGGAATCGTGTTCACAAACACACAAAAATACAAACAGAAAAAAACAAGAAAATCGAAAAAAATCGTAAAATTGCAATTTTCATGAGAAATAATTTTTCGATTGATTTTTCGAATCGTGCAGTTCTAAGTTCAGAGATTTCAAAGGTCTCCAGAAAATTTCATCGCAATTGGAGTATCGGTTTAGCCGGAATCGTGTTCACAGACACACAAAAATACAAACAGAAAAAAAAGAAAAAAAAAACACTCCGGATTTTTTTCTCCAGTGTAGTAGAATGGAATCTTCGCTTCGCTCGCTTCGCTCGCTACGCTCACTCAATAATAACTTAGTTCAATTTTAAAACAAATACCCACACAATCTTGAAACTTCAAGGAACTCACTGAACCATTTAAATGAAAAAGTCAGATTTAGGCATATTTTTACGTCCGGGTGCCCTTAACTTAAGTAAGTTAGATTTCATTAGATTTTATTAAATCCATTAATTCCAAAAATTAAGTAATTAAAACTTGCAAACTATGTTATTCACTATTTTTAAATTTCTCGTAGACCAAAGTGAAAATAAATAATTAAATCAATCAATTAATCAATCAAAATATACAAAAATAAAAAAATTAGACAGATAACATGGGCAAGATAGGGCTAGCAATGAGTGGGTCTCTTCTGATATGTGACCTAACCTACTCTTAGAATGCCATCGAATAAGGTTGAATCCATCTAACAAATGCTCGAGCTACAAAGATATTTCACCTCGAAGCTTATTCGAGTTTTTCCAGCGCGTTCATTCTCTAGCGGATTACAGAAACTTGTGAACAAGTTAACATACAGTAGTGTTGTTTATTTCAAATGTCACATTAGTATATCCAACATGTATTGTGAGTTGTGACAGTATTGTCATGGTTGCTCATATGTTCTCACGACTGTGGAGGAGAAAACTAAATTGTAATCATGTCATTCCTATATGGTGGTGGTTTTCCATAAGTGGTAGCGGAAGGGGGGGGGGGGTAGGAGTATTAATTGACAATCCATTCAAAAAATCACCTTAGTTTCTTTTTTAAATTGTCCCAACCAACAGTAAAAAAACTATTAGTAAATTGCTAAATTTTACAACAATTTTTTTTGGCATTACTTTTAATTCCATGGCAACTAAGATTGTTTAAAGAATGTCATTGCCATGAAAATATTTCGATGATTTTCAAAATCAATACTAAAAGTGTTATAAATCGTCGTCGTCGGGGAACCCCTTCCCTTTGACTACCTCCCCGACGGCGACGACAAAGACAACACGGACGGATGATGACACAGACGGAGACGACCACGACGTGGGGGAACCCTTGCCCTCCCCATATGCTTGTGGCTGGTTCTGACCAGCACAGGCCTGTCCACCCCTTGTCCCCCCGCGTCATCCCTTACGTCCCTCCCTTCGTCTCGATTAGCCAAGTTGCATAAATATGAGATGCATAAATATGAGACGTAAAGCAATATCCAATAAATAAATAATAGATAATAGGCACATTTATATAAGGTGAAAAATGTACAAACCGGGGAAAAATAGAACAAAGAGGAAACAAATTGCATTGTGTAAAAAAGTAATCATAAATTACTGAGCCAAAGTCGGCGAAAATCAGACTTGGGGAAAGTCGCATTCTACATTTTTACGGCTGTCTTGAAAGATTGACTCCTCCTCTTCATAGGGTGTTTTTCCCTCCGATCTTTGCCTACTTTGGCTAGATTATTTATGGTTTTATAAATAATAATAAATAATAAATTTTATTTAGAGTCTGCCCACTCAGTTATACAACTGATTTTCAGTGGGGGACTTTAAATCAAAGCGACCAAGCCAACCCTGCAGGCCCCGACGCAATCGACGAGTGAGCGATTACCAACCAAAGATCGATATTTTTAATAGGAAATATAGCATGTAACGGACCGGCCCTACAGCTGCCTACCCCATTAAAATTTTATTGTGTTAATCTGCATAAATGTAATTAATTCAAACACCCCCGGGTGAATAATCAATCAACATCTTCAATGTTAATCGATTATAAATAATATGTAAATCTGTGGTGCTATGTAGCCCACGTATGTTGTGCCCCTAAGGCAACAGGTGCATACAAGGTTGCTGCACTGGCCATCATGTTGGGAACCTGGTCAGCTAGCGAGCAGATAAAGTCAGTCTTCACAGATGGATTTCTGAGAATCTGCTAAAAATAGGTCGCTTGCAAGGTTGTCAAGCGTATTTAGGGGGCAACCCTGTGTAAATTGTGATATTTGAGGCTTGTAGATGCAAAACCGGTAATCTCCAAAAACGTGATTTTTTAGAGGTAATACCTCGTTGGATTCGTAAGCTTGAATGTAGTCAGGCATCATGTTCGGTGATATAGAAAGCCGTGCGATTTTTGTGATGAAAGCAAGCGACCTATACAGTTCCCTTCAGGACACCTCAAAGAATTAGAAAATACATGTTGGCAATCTCGGAATCTGCTCTGAGCACATTTATGACCTATCAAAGTTATGCATAAATAAATAAATGATAAAATAATTAAAGATATTTACAAATCATTTTTGTCAAAGCTATTATGCATTTATTTGACAGAGATAAGTGTCCTCACACTTAATAATGTTATAAAATGTGTAAAATGTTCGAAACAATGATTCAATAATGATTATAATCACAGTAATATTATAATAAAAATAACAACAATCTAAAAAATAATAAATTAAGATAAATGCAAAATAGCCATATGCTAAATGTGTTCATAATTTTTTTACAAAGATTAAATTCGTATGCCAATATTAACTTACTGATAAGAAAGGAATTATATCATACAAATACAACAACAATGACAACAACAATGGTAATAATTTCAAATGCTTTGTTTTCGCAGGCCGAAATGATGGAAAAGTAATTTTTTGCATGTTATTTCTTTCAGTACTATTATTAAGTAAAATGAGCCAGGAAATTTGATAATTATTTAAATGTAACAATAAAATATATATAAATAAATATAATAAATAATAATAAATAAATAAATATATATATATATATATATATGTTAGTACTTTAGATAGAAATTAAAAAAGTGACTACACCGGGGTTTGAACCCGGGACCTTAGCTTACCGGGCTATGCTCTTACCAACTGAGCTATGCGGCCACCAATTTAAAACTATCTAATTGTTGATCTGTTTTGTACATTGTTAATAACGTGTGTAAACGTGTAAAAAAAAAAAAAAAAAAAAAAAAAATTAGATAGTTTTAAATTGGTGGCCGCATAGCTCAGTTGGTAAGAGCATAGCCCGGTAAGCTAAGGTCCCGGGTTCAAACCCCGGTGTAGTCACTTTTTTAATTTCTATCTAAAGTACTAACATAACAGCGTCATAGTCGCCTACTATAAAGCCAAGGTAAAACATATATATATAAATAAAGCTATAGGTAAACACGAACTATCAGTTGTACCAAGATCTCTGTTTGCTGCTGATGGCACAATGCTGAAATGTCATCAAAAAAGTAATTTGATGGCTATCCTGGAAAGACTACCTTGCGGTGAAGATACATTGTCTGATGTTCATGATGAAATAGCAATTGCCGCAAACAAGGAATACACAGAAGCCAATAACAGTGGTGGATTTGTGGTTGGACTTGTTGATGGGATGGCAGAACTCCAGTCGTTTCAAAAGCCCGACAGCATTAAAAACTGTAGTCAGCTAGCGAATCATTTTGCAGAAGTGTTGCTAATGAAATACAGGCACTATGATGAACTGCATGTGGTTTTTGACCGATATGACGTGGATAACTCTCTGAAGACAGCAACACGGGAAAAGAGACAAGGGCATCAACCAGTGGTAGCTTACCACATCACAGATACAACAAATATAGCAAACTTAACAATGAAGAGTATTTTATCTCATGTGAAAACTAAAATGGAACTGACACATTACATGTCAAGGAAGATTCTGGAAAAGTCACTTACACATGGTAAAAATGTTGTGTTAGCATGGGGATGTGAGTGTAAAGCAACACACAGGGATGTGATCCATCTTCAGAGTAATCAGGAAGAAGCTGATACTAAGCTTTTGCTTCACGCAGCTGAAGTAACGAACAAGGGTGCGTCTAGAATCAACATTCACTCACCAGACACCGATGTTTTTGTGTAAGCTCTTTGAAGGTACACCGAATTATGCGCGGACACGAACTTCGTTACTGGAAAAGGAGAGTTGTACCGGACTATTCCTCTAAAGCCCATATTTGAAGCTCTCGGAACCAGAAAGATCTGGTGTATTATCCCACTGCCTAATCGCGTACTGCCTAAAAAAGGTTTTTATACCTGCTTTACCTTATTTTCTCGTACTGCCTAAGATTTTTCTCGTACTGCCTAAAAAGGGACAAGTGGGAGTGGCTGTCTCGTTCCCCATGTTTTGGTAACGAACGTCTTTTTGCGTTGTCTTTATTTCTTGATACCCTGTATTCCATTAGGGCGCGTTATTTAAAATCTCTATATCTCTCTCTCTCTCTCTCTCTCTCTCATTCTCTGATAGATCCTTTAATTTAATTTAATCATTTAATGTTATTTATGATGTATAACGTAATACAAATACGTATGCACGGTATATGTGCATTGTACCCTTGTTCAACGGCAAACTTTTTATAATATAATTACACAAAATACTAAGATACCCTGTACGTATTAGTAACACTCATACACTTAGTAAATGCTCTTAAATTTTCCTAATGCACTGAATACACATCAACCAAGATAAAAGTCACTTATTATTAAAATTAAAATAATTAAATATTAAAGTTATTTTGAGGAACATACTAGGAAAACGCCAAAGTCGTTAAACGAGTGTGTAAGCCATGTTTTGAGAACCCGGTAACATTCCTATTATTCCCCCTTTTTTTTATTCCCTTTGGCCTCCCTAGCCTATCATAGGCTAGAGTGGCGCATTATGGCCTTATGGTTGACGCGCCCTTATACCAACTAAACTTAAAAACCATCGCTCACTAGTCGCCCTTGTACCCGAAATGTGGTAGACCTGGGTTCAATCCCCTGGTCGGGAAAGATTTTGTAATTTCTAGATTGTATTTTAAAATTATTATACATGTTTTGAAATGCATATAACGCAGTGTAGTCATCATCTGTGACAATACTATGGAAAACATAGCCAGGACAAAATACGTGAAAATATTGCAAGGTTTACTCAATCTTCGAGCGGAATTTGGGGGTACCCCGAGTGCAAAATTCGATACACCTGGGCACTGCATTTTACCGCCAGACAAATAACAAACAACATTTTTCTTTTCAAAAACAAAACAATTGTCCTTAAAATAATTCCTACACATTAGCAGCCTATTTTTCAATTTGTTATTTCTTGTACTTGTAGGTTGAAATCGCAACGAATCTGGCTGATTTTGTTGGCAGTTCTCAGTTAACCCGTACCGGATGTCCGTTTAAAATTTCAGCGCAATCTGTTTAGCGAATCGGCTGATTTTCGATGCCCAGAAAGACAGACACTCACCCACAGACTCACAGAATAAGCGCCGTTTGAGTTGAATGGAGTCACTCAGTCGCTTCGCTCCCTCGTTTAATAAGTTTTCAGATGGTATCAGTACAAACAGTGCTCAATATGTATTGAAAATGGTAGTGATACACTTATGTTTTATTATTTATATTATATAAAATAAACAAAACAACGGACATAGTTTATCATTCATTATAATCATCTGACATTCTAAAATCTATCATTTATTTTTAGGTTTAAGGTTTTAAAAAAATTGTTGTTTAATATATCGTTTAAACTGAATCTAGCGGCCTAGTTTAATTTTAAGTAATATTAGGTTATCAAAACAAGGGACAAAGTTTATTAATTGGATGAGCGTAGCGAGCGAAGCGAAGAAAATCCGGAATGTTTTTTTTTTCTTTTTTTCTTTTTGTTTTATTTTTGGCTGTTTGTTAACACGATTCCGGCTAAACCGATACTCCAATTACAATGAAATTTTATGGAGGCCTTCGAAATCTCTGAACTTAGAACTGCCACGTTTTTGAGCGCAATCGAAAAATTATTTCTCATGAAAATCGCAATTTTACGATTTTTTTCGATTTTTCAAATTTCTTCGACTTTTAACACCTACATGCTTTATCCGATTTTAATGATTTTTTCACAGAACCATAATTTTATGAATTAAGATATTCTTGTGAAATTTGAGCGCAATCGAAAAATTATTTCTTATGAAAATCGAAATTTTACGATTTTTTCTTTTTTTAAATTACGATTAATTAAAAAAATAAAAAAAATGTGTATTTTTTATTTAATTTAAATTAAATTTATAAAAATCTTCAACTTAGTAATGATTTTTTCACAGAACAACAGAAAATCCGCATAACACATGGCAGCTCAATGCACCAATTACGCTCATCCAACAACGCGGCGTTTTCCTAGTTATGATAATCTGACATTGCCAAAAATTGTTTTATTTATTTTAGGGTTGAGTAATACACCTAATAAGGCCGGACAGGACACACGTTCCTGATCATAATGTTTTGATTGGAAGGCTGATTTTTGTTTCGGTTTGTAACACATACTTATGTCTATAAACTGACATACTACGAAATTGTTTTCATTAATATCTTTCACGGTACAATTTTAATCTTCACCCGGTACAAAATAGTATATTGAGAAGAAAACATTTCGAAGTACCGTAGTATTCCAGTTTGTAGTCAAGAATATGTGTGGAAAATAGCAACAAAAATCAGCCTTCCAATCCAAAAATTTTGAGCAGGAATATATGCCCAGGGTATACGTAATTGAATTCTCTATAATCGTCTATATTGGGTGCACTACTAAACCCGAAAATAAACTAGGAAAACGCTTAAGTCCCGCCGCGTTGTTGGATGAGCGTAATTGGTGCATTGAGCTACCATGTGTTATATGGATTTTCTGTTGTTCTGTGAAAAAATCATTACTTAGTTGAAGATTTTTTTAAATTTATTTAAATTTAATGAAAAATAAACTTTAATCTTTAATTTTTTTAATTAATCGTAATTTAAAAAAAGAAAAAAATCGTAAATTTTCGATTTTCATAAGAAATAGTTATTCGATTGTGCTCAAATTTCACAAGAATATATTAATTCATAAATTAAGGTTCTGTGAAAAAATCATCAAAATCGGATAAAGCATGTAGGTGTTAAAAGTCAAAGAATTGTTTTAAAAAAGAAAAAACACGTAAAATTTCGATTTTTATAAGAAATAATTTATCGATTGCGCTCAAATTTTACAAAAATATCTTAATTCATAAAATTATGGTTCCGTGAAAAAAACAACAAAATCGGATAAAGCATGTAGGTGTTATAAGTCGAGAAAATTTTTAAAAAATCGAAAAAAAATCGTAAAATTGCGATTTTGATGAGAAATAATTTTCCGATTGCACTCAAAAACGTGGCAGTTCTAAGTTCAGAGATTTCGAAGACCTCCATAAAATTTCATCGCAATCGGAGTATCGGTTTAGCCGGAATCGTGTTAACAACAGACAAAAATACAGAAAAAAAAAAAAAACATTCCGGATTTTTTTCTCCAGTGTAGTGAAATGGAATCTTCGCTCCGCTCGCTACGCTCGCTACGCTCATCCAATAAAACAAAGTTTTGGCAATGTCAGATAATCATAATTGATAAACTTTGTACATTGTTCAGATAACCTATTTAAAATTTTTAAACTAAGCCGAACGATTCACTTTAAACTATATGGAATTTCCCACATACATTTTGAAACGCCAATAGGTTTGTTTGGTTTACCTAGTGTAGTGTAGACTTGTGTAGTGTAGGTGTAGGCCTTGAAATCAAATACACTACACTTTACCAGGATAACCAAAACGTTTTTTAAGCTACACTCTACACTAGATTCGCTCACATCGAACTGTCAAACTAAAAATCATAATACTAAAACAACAAACAGTACTGTTGAAGGCACTAAATGAGTCAAAATGATAGAAAATGTGTACTATCTGAACGATGAAAAGCTATTTGGAATATAAACTTCAATAGTGCTTATCCTAATTGAGGTTAGAGTACCCTACGCATTTGCCCTCATCACAAAACATAGTGCCACAAATAAAATACTTCGATCAGTTTCTAAAACGTAATTATAGACTTTTAATTGATTTTAGGAGTTATATCGGATTGTCAATGAAAGAATGTGTCATCATCATGTTTAAGCTGTTTCTATTCAAATGTTGCGCCTAAATTTTACACCTACACCCTACACGACCTCCTAGAGCTCGTGTAGAAATTCTACACCTTACACTACACGAAGTCAACCAAACGGCTACACTTTACACTACACTTAATACGAAAACGCTTTTTAGACATTTTGAGCCTACACTAGTGTAAAGTGTAAGTTCGTGTAGCAAACAAACAAACCTATTGTAGAATATCATATAATATGCATAACTTACAACAACAACAAAAAATAACCTAAACGAAGTCCCTAGGCTAGTAGCTAGGTCCCATAGACAAAAATCTTCCATAAGAAATAATATGGGGACTATCTTTATGCCCCGTGACCTTGGAGGATTTTGATCTAAAAAAATATATTTTGCTATTATTGACGCACTCAACTGTCTTTTCTGTAAATACTCTAGCCTATATTTTTTTTGTAATTTGGGCTAGTGATTCGATCAAAATATGCTGATTACCAAGAAGGGGTGTGATTTTTGAATGCATATGTTTTAGTGTGTGAGTGTATATTTGTGCCCAGTTTCAAGACACAATGTTATAGAGGGCCATTTTTGGATGAGCATAGCGAGCGAAGCAAAATAGGGAATGTTTTTTTTCTTTCTTTCTTTCTTTTTTTTGTTTGTATGTTTGTGTGTTTGTTAACACGATTCCGGCTAAACCGATACTCCAATTGCGATGAAATTTTCTGAAGACCTTCGAAATCTCTGAACTTAGAACTGCCACGTTTTTGAGCGCAATCGGAAAATTATTTCTAATAAAATCGCATATTTTACGATTTTTTTCGATTTTTTTTTAAAATTTCTTCGACTTTATAACACCTACCCTACATGCTTTATCCGATTTTAATGATTTTTTTCACAGAACCTTAATTTTATGAATTAAGATATTCGTGTGAAATTTGAGCGTAATCGAAAAATTATTTTTTATAAAAATCGAAATTTTACGGGTTTTTTCTTTTTTAAAGGCTATTGTACCACCTCTGGCCGATAATTTGAAAAGTCGAAGAAACATGTCTGAAAAGTTTGCTGAATGAAAGAAGGCCTTTAAAATAACAGAAAAAAAATCGTGAATTTTTTTGGGCGGGACATAACCTCATTTTCGGAAATTAGATTAAGATTTTTGGACAAAAGTGTAATATACAAGACTAGTTCAAAATTAAATTTGAGAATCGGTTTTCTGGACATGTTTCTAAACACCTTTGGCTATAACTTGACTATAGCTAAAATAGTTTTCTGAAAATAACAGTTGGTGTACGAATTTTTTGTCAAACGGTACAAAACTCGTATTTTTACCGTTTGACAAATTAATTTTAAATTCGAATTTTAAATTCGTTCACCAACTGTTATTTTCAGAAAACTATTCAACTTAAACGGCGCTCATTCTGTGAGTCTGCGTGTGTGTACATCGAAAACCAGCCGAACGCTGAACAGATTGCGCTGATATTTTAATCAGACATCCGGTGTACTGCTGACAAAATCAGCTAGATCCATTGCGATTTAACCTAAAAGAAAAAATAATTGAAAAATAGGCTGCAATGTGTAGAAATTATTTAACGACAATAACTTTGATTTTGAAAAAAATATTTTGTGTGTTATTTGCCTGGCTGTGAAATACCGTGACAAAAGTTTATCGAATTTTGCACGCTCAAGGTACCCACAAAAATTCGCTCGAAGATTGAGTAAATCTTGCAATCTTTACACGTATTTCGTACTGACCAGGGGATTGAACCCACGTCTCCCACATTTTGGCTAAAAGGGTGCCTTAGCCCACTAGACTAGGGAAACGCCAAAGTCGTTGTTAGACGAGGAGCGAGTCATGTGTTTTGTACCCGGGAACTTTCCATTTAAGTTTGATAATTATAATGGTATAAATAACAGGGTTTTTAAGTTATGTTGGTATAAGGGCGCGTCAACTGTAAGACCATAATGCGCCACTCTAGCCTACGATAGGCTAGGGAGAAAAGTAATGTTACCGGGTACTCAACACATGGCCGGCTCACTCACTCGTTAACCAACGACTTTGGCGTTTTCCCTAGTATAATGGATGTCAACAGTCACAACAAATGACAATTTAGTGAAGATGTGTTTTGAGTTTGGATAGCTAAATTGGTAGAGCTATGGCGCGTTAAGCCAGAGGTTCTGGGTTCAATCCCAGTCAGGGCATACTTTTATATTATAAGCATTATTGTAAGCATAATAATAATATAGAAATAGAACAGGAAATATACATTATTTCCTACACGCAATGAGAGAGAGAAGGTGAGAGACTTGACTTTTATTCGAACAATAGGATAAATACGTGTACACATATGTTACAAAGAAATTACAAGGAAAAAATAAATAAATACAACAATATAGGAGCTAAATTTTTTTTATGGGTAAGTAAAATTGAAGTCTTCGCTTCGCTCAACAAAATTAAATTAAAAATAAATTTTAAGATAGACTTCTAAAATATAAGAAACTAAAAAGTAATATAGAGATAGAAATACAGAGATTGATTGATTGATTAAAAGTTTTATTTTGCTGGCAAGATTAAGGCCACGGGGCCTAATTACATCTAACCAGCTAACTAACGAGAGAGAGCGAGAGAGAGAGTGAGAGATGGGGGGGGGAGAGAGATTTTAAATAACGCGCCCAAATAGAATACTAGGTATCAAGAAATAAAGACAACGCAAAAAGACGTACGTAACCAAACAGGGGGATCTTTAGGCAGTACGAGACAGCCACTCCACTTGTCCCTTTTTAGGCAGTACGAGAAAAATCTTAGGCAGTACGAGACAGCCACTCCCACTTGTCCCTTTTAGGCAGTACGAGAAAAATCTTAGGCAGTACGAGAAAATAAGGTAACACAGGTATAAAACCCTTTTTTTGGCAGTACGCGATTAGGCAGTGGGACCCGGGACCGAAAGATCTCTGCATTGCCTGGTCTACATGTGGTGCAGACAATACAGGAGGTTTTGCAGGCAAAGGAAAACTAAGTTTCTGGAAAGCTTTTAAGAATGCCAATGATAGTGTTATAAGTGCACTTGCAAACCTAGGGAATGATTTACTACCAAACGATACTACATTCACTGCGCTTGAGGCATTTATTTGTCAGGTTTACTTACCTACTCGGATTGAACAGGTTGATAAATTAAGATGGTGGCTGTTTACCCAGAAACAAGCCCAATCTGAGAGCCTTCCACCTACTAGGGATGCACTTCACCACGCAATTCTACGTGCTCACCATCAAGCAATTATTTGGAATAATGACACCACAACAAAACCAATAATCCCATCACCTGAAAAGTATGGTTGGAAATTGGAAGGAGATGTCTGGACTTCAATAAATGACGGACCAACTTCCAGCACCAAAGGCTGTACTGCAATTTGTGAGGTGTGGATGCACTACTTCCAGATGCCAGGAGGAAGATGCAGCTATCGCAAAGCAGGATTTATCTGTTGTGACATGTGTTCCTGTAAGTCTGAAAGTGAAGAAAATGAATGTGACACATGGTAGAAATTGAAGAACTTGGTGACGATGAGCTGGGAGACGATGACGAGGATCTATAATCACAAGTTAACTGAGAGAAAACAAAATAAGTCGATTAATTTTAAGTTATCTATCGTAATTTTTTTAGTTAATTGTGCAGAAATATTTTGTATGCAAAATATTTTACATCATGTATGCGAAAAATTTGTTTTTTGCAATTGATAAGTATTTTTCGTTGATTGGTTGATTTTATTCGTAATATATTATACCTATTATTATGCCAAAAGCATAAGAAATCCTATTTGCGTCGACGAATGATTGATCACCTACACTTAACGTTATTAATATAGAGTTCGTGGATAATGTATCATTATTGAAACTTGTACAGTACACCGTTATCATTATGTTTATATTATATAACATATTTTTTATAAGAATTAGTAAAAGTATTTATTTTGCAAGTCATTGAATCTGAATAATAAACATTTATCATAACGAAATGACTCACAAAGTAAATAATTACTCTATTATTTGAGGTTGTGAAAGCAAAAATTTAAATTAATGTCATTTTTGCTTTAGTAATAATATCACATTATTGACTTATTGTTGTTACTTGTTACGTGTCATGATATATTAAGAATTTTTTCTTTCTCGATTTGGTTAATCGGGAAACACTCCCGTGGGTGTAATTGTTTTTATTTACTACAATTCAGAAATTAAAAAAGTCCGCCCCAACCGGGAATCGAACCACGATTTCCCACATTCCAGGTGGACGTCTTAACCACTAGACCATCAGGACGGGTACAATTTTAATCTCTGAATTGTAGTTGCATTATACATCTGAATGGATGGAACAGTATGGTCTAGTGGTTAAGACGTCCACCTGGAATGTGGGAGATCCGTGGTTCGATTCCCGGTTGGGGCGGACTTTTTTTTTAATTTCTGAATTGTAGTAATAAAAAAAAAATATTAAGAATATTTAATAAGGTATTTTCTTGGTCCATAAATTATGTAATACACTTACTTTCACTAAATGTCCAATTTTTTATTCTCATTTTATTATTTGTTGACATTGATTGTTATTATTAATAATAATAATATTATTCTTATGCTTATTATTGTAATTTAATTATTTTGTATTGAACATTTTACACATTTTAAATAATTTAACTTAAGGACATTCATCTGTGTCAAATAATGTACACAAATCACTTTTTGAAGCTTCAAAAAGTGATTTGTGATGAAAATATGTATTTTTTTCTTTAATATTTATGTATAACTTTGATAGGCCGGAAGTATGTTCAGAGCAGGTTCCAGATTGCCAACATGTATTTTCTTATTCTTTGAGGTGTCCTGAAGAGAACTGTATAGGTGGTTTGCTTTCATCACAAAAATCGCACGGCTTTTAGTCATGAGCCCTGACTAATGCAACAACTTGAAAATAGCATCAAATTCATAATGGCATTCTCCCTTTGAAAAAAGCAGAATAAAAATAAGTTTAGATTCAAAGTCAGCATTCTCCACAACCGTTTCAAATTCAAACTCAGCATTCTCCATGACACCCAATCAGAACACTCCAAATGATCACGTGACAACATGACACAAGACAACATAACCTTGAATTGTGATTTAGTTTTCTCCGATTTGAGATGCAAAAGCGGCTTTCTCCAAAATTAAACAATAATTTTAAATGCAAACATGGCTTTCTCCCATTTTGAGATGCAAAAGTGGCTTTCTCCAAAATTAAATAACTAATTAAACATAATAACAATAAGACTACTTTTAATTCCCATTCAGTCTATCATCAAGAAGGTACATACATTAAAGGGTGAATATAAACCATTATACTATAATATGCATAAACATACTTGAAACAGTTTTTTTCAGTTTTGTGTGACAAACACTTTTTTGGAGATTGCCGGTTTTTTGCATCTACAAGCCTCATTTTTCAAACCAGAGCAACGGCCAGTTCTCTTTGTCAACTGTGAGGGGTTTAGTCCAAGAGAGGAGTGACCCCATTGGTGGAGGTTTGCAAAAACCGTCCCCGCTGGCCAATCAGGGTCGCTGGCTCTAGGGAAAACTCGTTTCGCCGAAGTGCGTGCCCAAGCGAGGTCAGCTCAGGCACTCTCGCGCTCCCCACCTACCAGTCAACAGGGCCGATCGTGTGTTGTGCAAAAGTTTACAAAAGCCACCGAAAAGCGTGTGTTTTAGTCGCGATGTCGAGTCAAAAGAAGCATAGGCGGTTAGCCAGTGTTATAGTGCATACGGGTTATATTAGTCATTTTCAATTTTACATAAAAACCAACGCGTGTAAGCCGACCAACAAGCGACGCACGCCATGGGTCCCTGAGGAGAAGCTACATGGCCACGACGACCATTGCTATGTCAAGGTAACTCGACTACAAGGACTTTTCCTAACCCCAGCTCATCCTGTCTAATCTATTGTATTCCGTGTTCCATATTATTATTCCATGTATTATCCTGTGACCACACTATGGGTCCAGAGCCTACACTTGCAACCATGTGGGAGACCTACGTAGCCACGCCGGCCAGGCAAGGCCATTGTTCCTTCCCTTCCCCCGCCGTGCTACGACGCCGTCCGCCAAGGTCGTCTGAATAGATCGACGCCCCCGACGCCTTCCGAGACCGGGTGTGGTCTCATTCGCGCTTGGACATTAAACGGATGTTCCATGTGTCGATACACGTGAGGTAGGGGCGATCTACAACGGGATTGCACGAGGCCGTCCATTCGTCAGGACGCCCTCGTCCGCCGCATCAAGCCTGCATCTCCCCCCCCCCCCTTCAGCATACCGACCACATCAAGCCGACGCGTCGAACCTGCGATGTTTGTGAGAAACAAATAATTATGGGACTGAGCTGAGAGCTGAGAGGATGAGTACAAACCAATTTGGCCATTATTTATAACTAACCTTTGTAAAATTTCATGTGATTTTGTAATGTTTTGCTATGTCAACATAACCTTTTAATTCGCTGGATCCAGTTTAAATTGCCTAAATATTTCGTAACTTGTCATATGTAACTGTTTCACTACATAAAATTATTGTCTTCCAACGAAAGTTTTGTTTCCTAGCAAAACTAATTTATCCCGTTAACTCTACCATTTGCCCGTCCATAAAATTTCAGTTATTCAGGCCTTCAGCCACCCTTTTGCAACCACCACTAGCCATAAGTACCTAGGCATTCCAGAGGCGCCGATCCAGAGGAGGTAGCTGCCGCCCGCCGGTGCCACTCATAGGAGGACCCGGCGTGGTCCTGGTAAGCCCTGGTACGTCAGTGGTACGAGTGTACCCTGGCAAATGCTGTGCAGGTGGATGCAACACATTGTCTCGTCGACCATTTCAATAACCCGATGTTTTCGAGCGAGGTATTTATTAGTCAGATTTCTATTTTTAATTACATGTCCTGTAGTGGCTAGGCTTGTAATTGAGATAGTAATTAAGGCGCCCAACCCCATGAAAGTCACACTCGGTGACAAAACCTTCATCCCCTTAAGTCATATAATTATCGCGATCTTAGTCTGTTGTTGTTTAAAAATAGGGCCTAGCCCTTTTTACCGCTACAATCAACACCCAGAGCGCCTACGAGGCGGGTTACACGATTGCCAAACGCCACAAGCAATCAGTGGTATGGACAGTGCGAACACCCGCGAATCAACGCCAGAATCAACAAGGCCGATTCAGAACAACTCTGAAATTTATTATGTGCTTCGTTGCTAGGACGGCTCCAAAGTCACCGTTTACAAACTCCTAAGACAAGAACTAATGGACCTAAGTCCAAATCAGAAGTTAAAAAACTTCTGACTTTAGCTAGAATCGAACCCTGGACCTTCTGCATTGGAAGCAGATACGCTAACCACAAGACCAACGAGCCATTTACATTTGTTTACACAATGCAATTTGTTTCATCTTTGTAGTATTTATTCCGGGTTACGATGGTTCATCCAACAAGTTTTTCAGAACCAGCCACAGGTAGGGGGAGGAAAGAGGGGGTTCTCACGTCGCGGTCGTCATCGTCTTTGTCATGGTCGTCGTTGCCGGAGAGGTCGTCAAAGGAAGGGGGCAAGATCCCCGACGACGATTGCCAGAGCTCGCCTCTAGTTTCGTGGAGTATTTACTCCCCTCTTAGTAGCTGATGTTTGCGAGGTGGACTTTTTCTCTTGAATCGCCTTTTACGATTAGCAGAGCTCTGCTCTAGGCTAATTTTACGCCGGGACCAGAATATCTTGACACACATAACAAAAACTTGTTAAAATATACAGCCAAACCTTACACACTCAAAAGAAATGAGATCTAAAAAAAGGGCCAAGCTCATCTACCGTTCCACATTTGCGCATTCTTAATTCATAAACGTACAGTGTCCCGTAACAACATCATTGATGATGACGGCTGGGTGACACCTCGAAATCACCCCAACTCTGCTTGCTGTATAAGGTGCCTGAGTGTGTAGCGCGCCGAAGCTTGGCTGCGGCGCTCTAACGGGCACCTAGATCTAGACTCGATACAAACAAACTTGCTACATGGAAACAAGAAACGCTGAGCAAAAGTCTAACATGCTCATACATGAAAATATAAAGTCACCTCTAGTTTTGGGCAGTAAAACACTCACGTACAGTCGTACTTACGTTTGAAAGAAGGATCTTGACTCTTTTCTCACCTAGTACGATTAGCAGAGCAATCCCCTGGGCAAAATGTGTCTGACTATGTCATTAGATTATATTATATCCCTCCTTGGGAAATCAGTTTATAACTGAAAGATAGACGTAATATTAAATAATTTATTAATTATAAATTATATTCTACTGGGCTCAATGGGCATTATATAAGATAATGAATGCCAACATCAAATATGTGTTTTTATATCGCATGTACACCAAAATAGATAGTAAGAAAACCATGCGATCGTTCTCCACTTGACCCTTACTCCCGACTCTTATTGCGTCGCTCCCTCTCAAACTGGAGCTCTTCCTCGGCGTTCTGGGCCCAGGCTTCCTCTTCCCTTGCCCTGGCCAGCTCAGCCCAAGCGCGGGACCTGGCTGCCTCTAGCTCTAGTTCTGATGCCACTACCTTCGCCGCTTTATCAGCTATGACCGACTCTAATGCTACCATGGCGGCATTTATCGCAAGCTCCGCTAACGTTGCTTTACGGCTCTTTCCGCCTTAGCCGTATCAAGGATTATCTTGCTCGCTTCTAGGGTCATCGTGACGACTTGTAGAGACATCCTGCCGGCATCTTCCGCCATGTCGGCTGTTCGCGCCGCAGCTCTGGCCACCCGGCCTCGCAACTCGTACAGGTAAACCTCGTCCTTGGGACACGTACCAATATGTGACGTTCGATCCTTTGTCCCCTGGCAGAGAAGGTCTAGTATGTTTTCAGCAGAACAGTTATGACCTTCAGAGGTGCTAGTCAGGGGACTAGGGGCGGCCATGGGGGTGGTGCTGGTACTTGTCATAGGGGTGCTCACAGAAATGGTCATCGGAGTGGTCAAAGGGGTGTGTAAAGGGGTGGTTTTAGGGGTGGCCATTGTGGTTGTCATAGGGATTGTGCTGGTAGTTGTCATAGGGGTGGTCAAAGGGGTGTTTAAAGGGGTGGTCATTGCAGGGTGGTCATAGGAATTGTGCTGGTAGTTGTATGACGTGTTGTTGATGTAGCCGGTTCTGAAAAAAAAATGATTGAAGTTTTTAGATATGAATGAATACCCTGAAGGACGAATGAAGCAATCCTTTCCGAGTTATGGCCTTAGCATCCGGTTAAGCCAAACAATTTTTCCTTGCGTAAGGCCCTCTTCACAATAGAATGAACTTACCTGTGAAATAAATCGTCCTCGTTGTCTCTAGGGGCTGCTTCAAGGTAACGTGCGATACACTACACTTTAACTCCTTGCCGATGTCTTGTGGCTGCAACTGCAGTGTGAGAGTCTGCTGGATGGACCCGCTCATCCAGGGCCACCTCCACTCGTCC
The DNA here is from genome assembly GCA_024449915.1 of Sweltsa coloradensis. Lineage (NCBI taxonomy): Eukaryota > Metazoa > Arthropoda > Insecta > Plecoptera > Chloroperlidae > Sweltsa > Sweltsa coloradensis. The sequence goes on from JAMZAV010002068.1 coordinate 85,409, forward strand.
GGAGTCGTGGCTCGAGAGTCGTCGTCGGTGTCTCGACGTATGACGTGGTCGCCCAGCATCCAGGACATCATCGCAACGGGGCGACCCTCCTTCACCTCGCAGGAGGCCTTCACTTCGTTGCCCGAGTACACCAAGTGCAGTTTCGGTGCAGTTGGGGGACCTTAAACGTGACGCAGCATGGCTATAAGAAAACACCGACGCACTTATATGTTAACAAGTACGCGTACAGGAGCGAAGCTTATTGCTTTCATTTCATGCTTGTTCAAGCTTTCAATGACGGTGAATGATCATGGACCTCACCTAGAAACACCAAAAACATTCAGTATCATTCTTGATGAATGGATAGAGATGTGCAAAAATGTTTTTGTAAGTTTTAAATATTTGTGTTAAAAATAAAAATTCACGATTTTTCGTTATTTACTAAAACCTAATTTGCTAATGCACAACTAGAAAAAAAGAAAAAACTAGGTCAAGTTTTAACTATCAGTATCTCAAATCCCAGGACAATAATTTATGATTGATTTAAAAGAAAACAAGCACATGAGAATGCGAATCAGTTTTAATTTTAAGCTCAATTTCAGCCTTCAGTTTTCAAAGGTTCTGACAGCTTTTACCTCCACCATATGAATACCAGCCAGGATTAATTTCGACTACCCGGCACCTCCACCAAAATCACGAATTTTGCGTTTTGAGCTTACTCGCGTACGAACGATTTTTACGATCTAACAATCGCGTTTTATCACCCGGCATTTCCACCACATGAACCAGCCAGGATTAATTTAATTTCGACAACCTACCACGAATTGGTAATTGGTACCATTCAATCACAATTCAGGTGATTCATGTGCAAACTGAATTTGAAGAATTATTGCAACTTGACAAAAAAAAAACGAATTTCGTTCTCACCATTTTTGCACTTTGCATAAATATGAGACGTTAAGCAATATCCAATCAATCATTGTCAACAAAGAAACGTGCGTGACGTGTGATGCTAATAGTGGAGCCTTTGTCTCCAATAAATAAATAGTAAATAAATAAATTGTATTTAGAGTCTACCCACTCAGTTATATAACTGATTTTCATTTTTTTTCAGTTTCAGTTCGTTACGCTACGTTGCTTTGCTGTTACTTAACTAATTTTTAGCAATAGATGACAAAATAGTTTAGTTTGTTGCATCCAAGCAACTTACGTGCTACAATGAGCACCGTGAATCTGTAGTCAGCCTTTCTTGTCGGAGTTGTGATATAAAACCTGACTGGCCCGTTGTCTGCCTCGCTGATGTTGGTCAGCTTGAGGCCACACTCCCCGCTCTGCAGGCCGTCCCCGATGTAGCGATGCCGGCCGGTGCTGTGGTCCGAAACAGCTCCCTCGTCGAAGTGATACCACGCGGGGTGGCCTGGAGATGTAACGCAGCATCCATTCAGTGGCTCCTGTGTCCTCAACCCGAGGCTCATCTCCCCCCCTGGGAGAACAACAGCCTCCTTTGTTTTCGTCAGTGAGTGAGGGAGCTGGCCCCAATCGTCTGTAATGAAGATTTTGTTTAGAAGGGCGCGACAACAGTTAAGTCATAATGCACCACTTTAGTAAAGAGAATGTGTGGAGGACAATGGCGTATCCAAGTGGGGGAGTGGGGGACCCCCCTCCCCTCTTGCCAACTAAGTGTGAAAGTGCACTTTAACGTTTCAATGGAGAATATAGAATAACTGTTTTGTAGCAATATTACGTAAATTTCCATCTGCCCAAAAAAGGATTTAAGTAGATACAAAGTTGGTTATTGTGATGTTTTAAAACGCACAGATTTTTCCCAAAAATGACCCTGAAATAGAAAACTTTAAGATTAAAAACAGGATTGTAGTAGATAAAAAGTTGGTCATTGTGATGCTTTAAAGCGCACAGATTTTCACCAAAATGACGTCTGTGAATTAATTGGCTATGCCCCCCCCCCCCCTCCTTCATGAATTCATGTATACGTCACTGGGGGAGTTCAGACCCAAACCGGACAAGGAGACGGATAGTCTCCCAACGATTATTACGAGGAGTAAACATGCTTACCTACTGTCTATACTACTAGATGTTTGCCAGATGAACTTTGCCTCTTTTCTCGTAGCAAACTTGATCAGCAGGAGAATGAAAAGGGCCAAATTCTACCCCAGGCCTATACGGGTGTTATACTAAAACCATGTATAGACTTAAAGACTGTGGTCAGCTCACTCTGTGTATGCAAGTCGGCCCAGGCGTACTTCCAGCCACCGCTCTCGGCTCGAACACGGCAGGCGACTATCCAATGGATCCAGCCCTGCGCCTTTAGTGAGATACCGCAGTCCCCGGCCCAAAGACCTCTGCCGCTGTAGCTGTAGCCGGTCATATAGCCGTTCAGGTGGGCAGGGTCGGCCTGGGACTGAGACCCACGGCTCAGCTCCAGCAGTGGGCCCCCAAGGTCTATTTGGTCCCAGCACCTGAACTGACACCCGGCGAGGGCCACGTCAGCGGAGCAGGTGAAGGAGACAGACCTTGGTTCATCCGTAACGCGCACGTGGTCGGGGCTGATTGAGAGGTTGTAGGACGCAACGTCTAAAGCCAAGACAACACCACAATTCAATTGATGGCAATGATGAGGGCAGCAAATGAGTCTTCTGAATAGCACACGTCATCAAAGAACCCAGTGTGGTTAGTGTACACAAAATGCGTAAAACTTTTACATTTAAGGGCACGGCAACCGTTAGGCTATACTTGGGGGGAGGGTCTTTGGCGACTTCCAAAGCTTCCATCTTGTTTCGTGGAGTGTTAACATATTCCCCTACTTTCAAGCTGAGTCAGTCAATCAGTCTGCCTGCCTGCCTGCCTGCCTGCCTGCCTGCCTGCCTGCCTGCCTGGCCTGCCTGCCTGCCTGCCTGCCTGCCTGCCTGCCTGCCTGCCTGCCTGCCTGCCTGCCTGCCTGCCTGCCTGCCTGCCTGCCTGCCTGCCTGCCTGCCTGCCTGCCTGCCTGCCTGCCTGCCTGCCTGCCTGCCTGCCTGTCTGCCTGCCCGCCTGCCTGCCTGCCTGCCTGCCTGCCTGCCTGCCTGCCTGTATGTATGTCTAGCTGTTTTTCTGTCTCTGTCTGTCAATATGTTGAACAAGATTCAAGATGACAACTTTGAATAGATATCATCAAGTTGGCATTAATGAAATAAAAGTTGCAACATTATAACCAAGAACAGATACTTACGGAGACCCTGCAGAGCAATCATTAATAACACCGTGTAGATGTTTGCCATCATAATGGTGTCTGCCTGCCTGCCTGTCTGTCTGTCTGTCTGTCTGTCTGTCTGTCTGTCTGTCTGTCTGTCTGTCTGTCTGTCTGTCTGTCTGTCTGTCTGTCTGTCTGTCTGTCTGTCTGTCTGTCTGTCTGTCTGTCTGCCTGCCTGTCTGCCTGTCTGTCTGTCTGTCTGTCTGTCTGTCTGTCTGTCTGTCTGTCTAGCTGTTTTTCTGTCTCTGTCTGTCAATATGTTGAACAAGATTCAAGATGACAACTTTGAATAGATATCATCAAGTTGGCATTAATGAAATAAAAGTTGCAACATTATAACCAAGAACAGATACTTACGGAGACCCTGCAGAGCAATCATTAATAACACCGTGTAGATGTTTGCCATCATAATGGTGTCACTAATACTAACAATGGTTTCAGTGAGACGAGTCAGATATTGTGTTAACTGGTATGAATCTTTATCGGTTATGCCATGGAATTAATTATTGTATCTAGAGCAAAAACGAGACGCGTCTGTGACCTCTGACACGAGCGTTATGCGGCATCGAGGTCAAGGCCGTCGTTCATGTAGTTAGTTACCAACCAAGAAAATTGACTAATAAGTAATACTCCAATAGGATCCCGTATATGTCGTGTATAGTCGTGGTTTGGTTTATTTGGATTAAGGACGCGTCAACCGTTAGGTCATAATGCACCACTCTAACCTTTGAGAAAATAAAATAACTTGATCGCAAAACTAAGGAAATTTATTATAGATGTTTTGGACGTTACCACTAATTATTACCCCTCCCCCCCCCCAACATTTAATATTTGGAGGATGCTTTGGAAGGATATGTCCATGTTTTTATCAGAAACATAATTGATTAGATTTAATTTTTTTCAGCTAGATAAAACGTAAACGTAAACGTGCAACTGTATAAATGATTTACGAACACTAATTACTTACGAAACCATGCTAAAACCGCTCAACGCTAAAACTTTTTAAAACTTAATGGGAACGTTTGAAATTACTGAATTTCGACGTTTTTTAATTATGGGGACAATCAAAGAAATATTTCTCATAGAAATCGAGGTTTTACGATTTTTTCCCGATTTTTAATGCAATATTTTCCTGATTTTTGGATCGATTCTGACCAAACGGGTGGGGCTACAACGTTCACATTTTACATGGGCATTAAAGGTAATGGCGCTATAGTGTTTTCTGAAGAAAAAAAAACTAAAAAGTTTGCCAGAATAGCAATAAAGGTATTGATGAAAGCCTTTTGAAACTTGACATCAATCACCTATACAATGCGTACAAAAAGCATGTCTTTGGGCCTCGAGATTTTTACATTCTATTCTACCATATACATGTATTAAACTTATACTGTACTTTATAAAATTATCCTCATTTTACAAAAATAAATTTGTAATGGAACCTAAAAATGCAATGAGATCCCACTTATACTAAAACGTAGTAATAATTGGACAAAAATATTCAAAAAAAGCTCATCCATCAATACGAATGAAAAAAAGGTTCCACCGGCGTGTCAATTAGAAGCCATCTTGAATAGGTCAGTTTGTATAAAGTATAGGCTGTAGTACTTCGTAGCACAAAGATTTTTTGACAGTTGAGTATTTTAGCCATTAATACCAAATGATTACTAAATTCCCTTCTGCAATAAAATTCTTGTTGTGTCTGTACATTACCATGCTGCACAAGCTAAAACTATATCAAAACAGTCCAGAAAAATACTTAATCGCATCTAAAACATGAAGTCAAGCATAATTGAAACGCCAAATCGCCATCTTGAATTAGGTCAGATTGACGCTTTAATTTGGTAGGGGTGACGCGGGGAAACATATTAGTGAAAGTTGGATGCAACTTTTGAACTCTGAACTAAGGCAAAGCTAAATAATATTTTGTAATAAAAATCACATTTCTACGATTACTTTTGGAATTTCACAGTGCTTTCTTGCACTTTACACATCAAACGTTTAGCCCCGGTTTATGTTCATGAAATTTTTAAGAGTTTTCAAAATACTTACCTAAGAACTGTTGAGTTTTTTTTAGAACAACTAGGCCTAGAACAAAATTCTCCCTTTATACTAACTAACGATCGCAGCGAACGGTAGTCGGATCTACTTTGAAACTATTCTCCCTTCTACACAGATGTGGCGCCCTGTCACTGCTTCAGCTTGTAAAGCATGTGAGGGTGTGATGGACTTACCTGAGACGATGAGGGCCACTATAACATAAAGGACGATTCCTTTCACATATTATGGTATTCCACATGGTATGACTGAAATGTATTTTTTTGGTTTATTTGGATCAAGGACGCGGTTACCGTTAGGTCATTATGCGCTTTTTTTTGTTGTTTTTTGGTTAAGGAGGTCAGTTGGGTCAACACCATAAACCGGGGGGGTTGGGGGGACCCATCGGGCAAAACCCGGGGTAAGGGGGGGGGGGTTTTTATGCTTCCCCTTTTGCATTGGGATGGTATCGGGGGTTCCCTCAAAAAAGGGGTAACTCCGTAGTCCCAGTTTAAAAATATATCCAATAAATTTTTGAAAAATTTTTCCTCTTTACAGTAAAATCATAGCCAAACAATACCAAAAGGGATCCATGTCAAAGCCCTTTAAATAAGGTTTTACATCCGTGGGCATAAATCCCGGCCGTCTATTGGGGGGGGGGGCCCGATGGTTTCGCGTTTGTGGTTCTGGAGGGGGATTAAAATTGTAGGTTTCCCGCATGAACGGGGGGCTCAGGGGGGCCCCCTTTCCAACCAACCCCCATCCCAACACGGGGGGGACCCCCCTGTCAACAGAAACTTTATTTTTTATTAAAAATAAAGTTTAGATATCAATTTACCAAAATTGCCCTTGTTTCAAGAAAATACCCCCAAAAGTCCGCCTTTGTTTCAACGGGAAATTTTTTTCTTTAGGCTTCTTCCATGAGGTTTTGGGGAAATAGGGGTTACCCCCAACTAATCCTTCCCGGGGGAAACCCCCCCCTTAAAACCCCCCAGGGGAAAAAAAACAAAAAAATATCCAGAAGGCCCCGAGGGGGGCCCCGCCCCCCCCTTTGTTTGCCTTTCGCCAACAGGTGGATTTCCCCGGTACTCACCCCTCCCACGTCTCGTAGCAAGCTGAAAATTAAGAAAAATACCCAATAATTTTTGACTTTGAATGCTCTGCAAACGATTAAACCGTAGCTAAACCTCACCCCACGGGGCTCAAAAAAAACATTTGGGGGAAAAAATTATTTTTTTTAGTTAAATTTGGGATTTTTTTTGGCTTTTTTTTAACATTTTGTTCAAAAAAAAAAACTAACCTTTTTTCATCAACAAAAGAACCTACCAAAACGTTTTTTTGGAATATAATTCCGGTGGACTGGGGGGGACGTTTTTGTATTTTCCTTTGAAATTGGCGAGGGTGATCGGGGGTACTAACCTCATAACACGGGGATAACTCGTAGTCAACAGTTGGAAACTTTAAATTTAATTCCAATAGATGGGGACTTTTTGTATTTTTCCTGCTTTGGCGTGGTGATCAGGGGTAGCTCAACCACATCAAACGGGGGAAAAATCTAGCAACAGTCTGGAAACTTTAAATTTAATTTCCCGGGATAGATATCTTTTATTTCCTTGCTTGGCAGGGGGATGGGGGTCCCAAATTCCCGGGGTTTTTTGGTTAAATAAAAGGAGGGGGACTTTTTGATGTTTCCTTGCATTGAGCGATGGTGACAGGGTACCAAACCATCATCAAAAAGGGGAAACTCGTAGTCAACATTCTGGAACTTTAATTAATACAAAGATGGGGGTTTTTTATCCCCCAATTAAACGGGGTTGGGTCCAAAATTGGGGAAATTTTTCAAATTTCAAAATTAAATTCACGAAAGGGGGGGACGTCTTGTATGTTCCTTGCATTGAGCAGGTATCGGGGGACTAACCCATCATCAACAGGGGGGATAAACTCTGTCAACGTCTGGAACTTTAATTTTAATATCCAGATAGACTATCAATCAATTACAAACTGCCTTGGTCTCTTTTGGAATAGGTGGGGATGTTCGCGTGGGGTTTCAACTGGGAGGGGGACTTTTTTGTAGGTTTCCCTTTGCATTGAGCGAGGGTGATCAGGGGTAGCTCAACCATCTCAAACAGGGGATAACTCGTAGTAAAACAGCGGAAAACAAATTAAATTAAAAAACCCCCAAAAAAAAATTTTTTTTTTAGATGGGGGGACAAATTTCTTTGTATGTTTCCCTTGCATGGCGATGTGATCAGGGTACTAAAAACCCTCTAACACGGGGAAAACTCGATCAACAGTCGGAAACTTAATTAATATCCAATAGTGGGGGACTCTTTGTATGTTTTCCTTGCTTTGAGCGAGGGTGATCAGGGGTAGCTCAACATCATCAACAGGGGGGAAAACTCTAGAAACATTCGGGAAACTTTAAATTAATATCCAGGAGGGGGGTTTTGTACTTCCCATTACATGTTGGGGTCTAAAATTAAAAGGGGGGAAATGTTCCGTTGGTTTTAAACCGGAGGGGGCCCTTTTTTTGTATGTTTCCTGCATTGAGCGGGGTGATCAGGGGTAGCTAAACCATCATCAACAGGGGGGAAACTCGTAGTAAACAGCTGGAAACATAATTTAAATACCAGATAGACTATCACTCTTAAAATTGGCTTGGTTTCCCCAAAATTGGAAAATGTGAAAAGTTGGCTTTTTTCCCAAAACGGGGAGGGACTTTTTTTGTATGTTTCCCTTGCATTAGCGAGGGTGATCAGGGGTAGCTCAACCACATAAACAGGGGATAACTCTAGTAAAAACAGTCGGGAAAAAAAAAGAAACATTTAAAATTTTAAAATATCAGTTTTGGGGGAACGGGGGGGGGACTTCTTTGTAGTTCCTTGCTTTTGACGAGGTGATCAGGGTAGCTAAACCATCATAACACGGGGGAAAACTCTATAAACAGCGGGAAACTTTAAAATACCAGAAGACATCAATCAATTAAAACTGCCTTGTCTCTTTGGGAATAGGGCAGATGTTCGCGGTGGTTCAAGGGGAAGGGAGGGGGGATCGGGGCTCCTTCCAGGGGGATTGATAAAAGGGGAATCAAAAAACCCATCATCAACAAAAAGGGTCCCGGGTAGTCAACCGGTTGGAACAAATTTTTATCCCGTTTTAGATTATCAATCAATAAAAAGGGGGGAAACGGTAACATTGGGAAAAATAATAATTCCCGAATGAGGGGGACTTTTTGTATGCTTCCTTGCTTTGAGGTGGTGATCAGGGTACTCAACCATCACAAAAAGGGGGGAAACCGTAGTAAACTTTGGGAAACTTAATAATACCCAGAAGACTGGGGGACTTTTTTTGTATGCCCCTTTGCTTTGAGCGATGGGTTTAGGGGGTACCCAAACCCATCATAAACACGGGGTAACTCTAGTAAACAGTTGGAAACTTTAATTAATATCCAAAGAAAAAAAAAGGGCCTTGGGGGGAACTTTTCTTTTTTTTAGCTTCCTTGCTTTGGCGATGGTGATGGGGGTAGCCAACCATAAAAATTCAAAACAGGGGGAAAATTTAATTAAACCCATAGCAAAATCAAACAAAAATTTTTCCATTTAAATCAATTCCGGGGGCCTTGGGGGGGTCTTTTGATGTTTTGCAAAAGGGGGTTCGGGTGGTTTCAAACGGAAAAAGGGGGAAAACTTAATTTTGAAAAGGGGGTTTTTATTTCCCTTGCATTGAGCGATGGGATAGGGGTAGCTCCCCCTCACAACACGGGGATAACTCTAGTCAACAGTCTGGAAACTTTAATTTAATACCAGATAGTACAATCAATTACAAACTGCCTTGGTCTCATGGAATGGGCAGATTTTGGCGTGTGGTTCAACGGGAGGGGGACGTTTTTGTATGTTTCCCTTTGCATTGAGCGAGGTGATCAGGGTACTAAACCATCATAAACACAGGGATAACCGTAGCAACAGTCGGGAAACAAATTTAAAAAGTAATACCCAAAAAAAAAGGGATAAAGGGAACCCTGGGGGGAAACGTTTTGTATTTTCCTTGCATTGAGCGATGGTGATCAGGGGTAGCTCAACCATCATAAACGGGGGGGAAAACTCTAGTCAACATTTGGTTTTATTGGAAACAATTTTAAATTTTGATTACAGGGGATGGGGTATCAACCAATAAAAAGGGGTCTCTTAAAAATTTAAAATTTTTTTCCAAGGGGAGGGGGACTTCTTTGTAGCTTCCTTGCATTGAGCGATGGTGACAGGGTAGCTAAACCTCATAAAAAGGGGGTAACTCTAGTCACAGTTGGAAAAAATTTAATACCAGATGACTACAAAAAATTAAAACTCCTTTGGGTTCTTTGAATAGGGGGGGTGGGGGGGGGGGGGTTTTTTGGGGGTGGGGGGTGGGGAGCCAACCATCATAAAACCCGGGGTAACTCTAAAAATTGGGCTTAAAAAACCAGTTTTAATTTAAAATTTTTATTAAATTCAATTTTTTCAGGGAGGGGACCTTTTATCCCCCCATTACAAATTGCCGGGGGCTAAAATAAAAGGGGAAATGTAGTCCGTTGGTTTAAATTGGAGGGGGAACTCTTTGTATGTTCCTGCTTTAGCGATGGTGATAGGGGTGCTCAACCACATCAACACGGGGATAACTCTAGCAACGTCGGAAACTTAAATTTAATATCCAGATAGACTATCAATCAATTAAAAACTCCCTTGGTTCATTGGAATAGGTGCGGGAGTTCGGGGTTTTGGGGGGGGAATTTTTGGTTTTTTGAGTGGGTTTTTTTAAAAAGGGGGAAAACCGCCCTTTTTTTGAAAAAGGGGGGGTTTTTTTCCCTTGCTTTGAGGATGGTGATCGGGGGGAGCTAAACCCATCATCAACACGGGGGAAACTCAGTAAACAGTTGGAAACTTTAAATTTTTGTAATATCCAAAAAATTTTTAAAAACTGGGGGGAACTAATTTTGATGCTTCCTTGCATTGAGCGATGGTGACAGGGGTAGCTCAACCTCATCAACACAGGGATAACCGTACAACAGTTAAAAATAAAACCAGTAAATAATAATTAAAAAAGGGTTTTTTAAAGGGGACCTGGGGGGGGGACTTTTTGTAGCTTCCTTGCAGGGACGATGGTGACGGGGGTTAGCTAACCATCATCAACACAGGGGAAAAATCGTAGAACAGTCGGGAAACTTAAAAAATATCCGATAGACTGGGGGACTTCTTTGTATGTTCCTGCTTGAGCGGGGACAGGGGTAGCTCAACCCATAAAACCAGGGGGAAACTCGAGTCCAGCTGGAAACTTAATTAATATCCAGATAGACATCATTTTTGATTACAGGGGTTGGGTCAAAAATAAAAAGGGGAAATGTTCCTTTGGGGTTAAAAACCCCCGGGGAAGGGGGGGACTTCTTTGTTGCCCCTTGCTTTGAGCGAGGTGTCAGGGGTAGCTAAACCCATCATAAACACGGGGGATAACTCGTAGTCAACAGTCGGGAAAACATTAATTAATTCCTAAATAAAATCTTACAAACTGCCTTGGCTCATTGGAATAGGTGCAGATTTTCGCGTGTGGTTCAATGGGAGGGGGACGTCTTTTATGCTTCCTTGCATGAGCGTGGTGATCGGGGGTAGCTCAACCCTAAACACGGGGATAACTCGTAGTAACAGTCGGCAAAAAACCCATAAAAATTTAAAAGGGTTTCCAGGAATGGGGAAAATGGGGTTTTGGAAGGGGAACTTTGTGTTCCTTGCTTTGAGCGTGGTGATCAGGGAGCAAAACCATCATCAACACGGGAAATCGTATTCCACAGTCGGGAAACAAAAATTAATATCCAGATAGACTGGGGACGTCTTTGTATGTTTCCTTTGCAGGGGCGGGGTGATCAGGGTAGCTCAACCATCACAACACAGGGTAACCGTGTAAACATCGGGAAACTTAATTTAAATCCGATAGAGGGGGGATTCTTTGTGGTTTCCTTGCATTGGCGTGGTGATCGGGGGTAGCTCAACCACTAAAACACAGGGGATAATCTAGTAAAACAGTCGGAAAACCCCAAAAAAATATCCAGATAGCTGGGGGGAGTCTTTGTATCCCTTCCTGATTGAGCGATGGTGTCGGGGTACCCAAAACCATCTCAACACAGGGGATAATTTGTAGAAACAGTCTGGAAACATAATTATACCAATAGAGGGGGGACGTTTTGTTGCTCCTTGCTTGAGCGATGGTGATCAGGGTAGCTCAACCACTCAAACGGGGAAACTCGTAGCAACGTCGGGAAAAAATTAAATTAAATACCCAAAAGACTGGGGGACTTTTGTAGCTTCCTTCATGGGGCGATGGTATGGGGGGTAGCTCCCCCATCATAAAACACAGGGGATAACTCGTAGTCAACAGTCTGGAAAAACTTAATTAATATCAATAGACTGGGGGATCTTGTATCTTCCTTGCTTTGAGCATGGATGGGGGTAGCTCCCAAAACAAAAAAAAAAAAAAAAAAAAAGGGCCCCCAACCTTTTCATTTCCCAAACCAAAAAAGGGGATAACTCGTTTTAACAGTTGGAAACATTAATAATTCCAGATAGACTGGGGGACGTCTTTGTATGTTCCTTGCATTGAGCGTGGTGATCAGGGTAGCTAAACATCATAACAGGGGGGAAAAACTCGTGCAACAGTCTGGAAACATTAATTTAATATCCAGATAGCTGGGGGACGTTTTTTGTATGCCCCTTTGCATTGAGCGATGGTGATGGGGGTACTCAACCATCACAACAGGGGGGAAACTCGTAGTAAAAGTCGGGAAAAACTTTAATAATATCGATAGACTGGGGATTTTTTGTTCTTCTTGCTTTGAGCAGGTGATCAGGGGTAGTCAACCATCATCAACACGGGGGTAACTGTGTCAACAGTCTGAAACATTAATTAATACCCAATAGACGGGGGAGTTTTGATGTTTCCCCTTGCATTGAGCGATGGTGACGGGGGAGTCAACCACACAACACGGGGGATAATCGTACAACAGTCTGGAAAACTTTAATTATATCCGATAGACTGGGGGCCCCCTTTTGTATGTTCCCCTTGTTTGAGCGAGGTATCAGGGGTAGCTCAACCCCATCATCAAAACAGGGATAACTGTATCAACATTGGGAAAAAATTAATTAAATCCAGATAGACTGGGGGATTCTTGTATGTTTCCCTTTGCTTTTGACGAGGGTGATCGGGGGACCCAAACCCATCATAACAGGGGGGATAACTCTGCAACAGTTGGAAACATTAATTTAATATCTAATGGATGGGATATTGGTATCTCATTTTTATGCAATTTGGCTAATCGAGACGAAGGGGGACGTAAGGGATGACCGGGGGACAAGGGGTGGACAGGCCGTGTGGGCGAACCCGCCACAAACATTGGGGGGGGGCAGGGGTCCCCACGTCGTGGTCGTCTCCGTCTGTGTATCATCCGTCCGTGTGTCTTTTTGTCGCCGTGGGGGGGTAGCAAAGGGAGATAGACCCTCAAACAAAATTTCAAGTTTTTTCAATATCGTCGCCCATTGGTCGTTTGATAGTTCCAGTAAAAAAATGTTTTTTAAAAAAATAAAATTTTTATTTAGAGTTCCCCCCTCGTATATAACTTTTTCAAGGTACTTCGTCATACAAGGGGCCCCCAAAAAACCGTCATAGCCGGCCTTGCTATATAAAAACCTTTTTAAAGTAAATTAATTTTTGCGAAATATACATTTTTTTAATCAAAACCCGATTTTTCTCAAAAGATTAATCAAGAGGTAGGGCAACCCCCCAGGCATTTTAGCCATGGGAATATTGAAGTGGCTGTAGAAATTTAGCCGTGTTCACCAAAAACCAAATCCAAATTATGCATAAAAACAGTATAGTTTTTAGAATATGATCATTAAAAAGTCTTTTGAAAAAGACCAATATTAAAATATTGATCATTTTCCCCATTTCTACTTTATTTTAACGATTTTTTTAGCAATTTAGCAAAAAGTTACTGTTTTGGGAAAGGTTGATGTTTTTTTTGTAGCTTTCAAAAAACTATTTGACTTAAGAAGAGATAATGAAATGGTACCTTTTAAACCTTACATTTACAGTGTTTTACATTTTCCCGGACTTTTTTGGTATATGTACCGTCAAAGAAAAAAATGAAATCTTAAAATACTTGGAGTCGGTAAGAAAAGGGGGAATTTTTGTTTAAAAAAAAATAATTTTTTTGTGAGTTGATGGGCCTTTTTTACCTAAAAAAATTTAATTTAAAACCCCAATTTTGTAAAAATAAAGAGGGTAGGTAGACAGGGATTAATCATTCAAATTCCATCTTCACCCTTTCCCCCCGTGTTACAAATAAAATTTTTGATTGAAAATAAAAAAAAAACTTTTTTTAAAAGTTCCCGAAAGAGGAACGAGTCCTTATTTTTAAAATGTTCCTTTTTAACACGCAAAGACGATTATTTTAAAAAATGTCGTATGAGAGCGAGTGCTTCCGACCCCGGGAACCCCCCCACCCATGTAAGCTTTTTAGAACATGGGGCCAAAATGTAAGGCTAGTGTATAAAAATTTCCCGGATTATTTTTTTGGGGGGAATTTTTTTGGTAACAGTTTTCCCGGAAATATACCCGAAGATTTCTCGGGAAATTCCGGAGGAAAAACCCCCTCCTCCTTTTGTCTAAATAAAAAAAAAAAAAATAAAATAACTAGAAATGGTAACCCAGGTAGTAGGCAATTTCAAAACTCATTTTAATTATACTTTAAATCAAAAAAATAGTAGGTTACTTTCAACTGCCCTTGGGAGGTATCTTTTTAAATTTAAAGCGGGAAAAATTGAAAGCGCAAGAAGTTGATTTTGTTTAATTAAGTTGTAGGCAGCATCAGTTTTTTCCCATACAGTAATAAAATACGAGTACAGTTCATCTTAACAATTTACTTTATTTTGTAAAATTCCGGAGATTTTTTTTTTTAACTCGGAAATTTCCGATTTTTATCCCTATGTAAGGACAGTAATTTTTAACCTGTTGCCTAGTATATGGTCCCAAAGAAAAAAAGGTGGCTGAAATTGTTTTCCCAAAAAACAACTTTTCAATTTTTTCACGCAGTTGCGTGGACTTGCACACGGGGAAATCTTGATCAGAAAGAATTTTTTCTTGCTTTGGTAAAGATATTTTTCCCTTCATAAAAAAGGCGAGGGAATTCCATTTACGCGCATTCATTCTAACCCCACCCCTACCCCAAACATTGCATCTTTCGTTGGAGCAAAATATTCAATTACCGTGGAGTAGGTTTGGGCTTTCTTTGGATTGGCAAAGTAATCCCCACCCCGAGGAGGGACGCTCCATCAGCCCCTTGGGGTCTCGGGTGGGTTAAGTTCTTTGGAAGCTACCAAGCAAATTTCCGGGGAAAGTGGGATCGGATATTGAACCTAAAAGTACCGCTTAAATGTTTAGATTTTATCGAGAGAATTAAACCTGTTATAGGGTGCAATATGCCACTCTTCAGGATGTGAAGGAATGTCCGAGGGCTGTTTAAGAGGACTCAAACCCTTGCATTCACATTAACGACTGAGGAATACCTCAGAAAAAACCTTCAGTCAGGATTGCCGGTCTCGACGGGATTCGAACCCGAGCGCTTAGCGCCCTAGCCAACACTGTCAGTACCGCTTAGTTTAGACGTCAGTTCACAGTGTACAATGTACGCCATACAGTGTGGTGATAGACGAGAGCGAAGGACAGCAATTGTACAAACAACCCATGTCTTATGCGGGATTCTAACCCGCGTCCTCCTCATGTCATACGCTTCGAATCAGAGCCCTTATCGAGTAAGCCACGACGGAGATCAAAATATTAAGTGTGAGGTCGTAAGAACTGGAGACTATACATACTTTCACTATGGCAATATCAAATATCAGTTTGGGTCTATCAAACTTGTCGTGTATTTGGATCTTCCTGACCGAGCGTATTATACTTGTTTTTGTCTTTACAGTCTTCGTGCTCCCAACCATGACTCTTAGAAGTTCTGGGTTCAAGATATCTACCACATTATTTTTGCTGTAAAACAAGACAACAACACAACATTTATGAACTCTGGTAATTGCATTTTTAGAGTTAATTTAGAGTTAATTTAGTGTGCACCTTGTATACGTCAACTAATTACTATATATTCGCTATTCAAATTCCACTCGAAAGCCAAATTTTTTCTAGTCTGTATGAATAAATTTGGTTTTATCACATAGTAAAATTTTAGCTTCCTTGGGCCAATAATTGGATATCTCTCTTTGGGTGTATAACAAGGTATTTTGGAGGTGGGTATGTGTGAAGGGATTGGATATTTAAAATGACTCAATAATACCTTGCATTTGCATTAAAGACCGAAGAAAACACCCGAAACAGATTTTAATCAGAGTTGGCGATCTCGGGGTTCAAATCCTTGACCTCCCGGATCAGAGACTCGTTCTTTAGGCCTACGCATCCGTCGATGCGCCAACCGAGGCGATAGGCTGTAAATTATGAGGAATGAAAATATATAAACGGTTATAGACATACCGCAGGGGAAAGTGGGATGGCGGACACTGGATAGATCCAGCTATACAGGTGACTTCCACCAGGCAACCAAGAAGTAGCCTGGCGGGTCAAATCTACGCGCGTATGAATGGAGGAGGAGGGGGCGAGTAATTCTCCCCCTACACTTTTTACTTAACCCCCTCCTCCCAACTACGCCGTACATCATCACGGTACAATAACAGAAAAACTAATTGCAGTTTCTATAGACTACTAAGGTAGGCCAATAGTGGTCCCAACGAAAAAATGAAGATGGCTCGAAATTGTTTTCTCAACATAACAACTTTGTCAACTCTATTCACGCTAGCTCAGCGTGGATCTAGCACACGGAGGAACTCTGTGATCTAGCACAGATATTTTTTGCTTGCGTTGGTAAAAGATATTTCTCTTTTATCCACAACGGCGACATTCCATTTACCGCGCATTCATTCTACCCCCACCACTACCAAGCATCTGCATTCTTTCGTTGGAGCAAGTATATTGTCATCATAATGTACTCACTCTACTTCGGTGACGCAGTGTGCTGCTGTGAGTAAATAGCGAACACTCAGTATGGTCGCCCCACACCGGTGGACAGTGTTAATATCCTGCAGAGACGCCATGTAAGGATACGACTTTATGTTCACCTCCCTCCCCCCGACGATCCGGCCCTGACTCCCACATTGCACTGAAACAATAGCCTTGTTTACATGGAGGACTGAGTACGGAGTTGAGTACGGTTTTTGGTCTCAGTACTAAAATCAGGAACCGAACGGGTTGGGTTCGGTCCGACGAAATGGTGCGACCGAACCGAAATACCGTACTGAGTACTCACATGTAAACAGCTTCCTGAGAGGGAACCGAACTGAAAAACATGCAGCCTAATTGCAAATGTCAATAAATAAGTTTTAAAATGTTGTATCTATTTTTAACTTCTGTTCGTTGGGCTCCAACTTCAAACATAGATCATCCACGCCTAGGCCTAGGTCTTCAATCCTACTCTTATCTACGAAAATGACATGGTTATGGAACAGTGATGTTTTGAGCAAGATGGCGTTGATGCTGCACCGAATGTCAGTTCAGATCTAGTTGGGTTCTCGACATGTTAACACTTCAAGGACATTGGAACCGTACTTAAATTTCAGTACGGTACTGGACCCAGTCCTCCATGTAAACAAGGCTATTGGCTTATTATGGTGAGCGTGCAGGAGGAGCTAATATAAAGGTCTGAACACAAATTGTCCGCTGTAGGATACTATAGCTGCTCCATCGGAAGTTTGTAGGGGATGACGTCAGCGGCGGGCTAGTTCTAGCCAATCAGCGGCCTCTAATTTAAAATACTGATCGCTCATTGGCCCTCTCGGCCCCACCGATGCCGCAAGCATCTGCATTCTTTCGATTTAAGGCTACCCCAAGTGAGACGCGGGAAGCGAGGTCAGTGCATTTGCAGTGTACGGACTCATAAGGTTACAATGGCTCGGGATTTATACACGCCAATATCTTCTTTAGAGGCTTGGGTGCGATTCAAACACCATGTTGAGCGTGCCATGTGCAGTACTTTCGTACTTTTCGAACTACGGGCAGGTAAATCAATATATCTTGATTCTGTTTTTTTTTCCTGAAAGGTTACTAAATTCGTATTTCTAGCACGTTGGCCTTTTTTTCATTTAAGCCATAGATTTCTCCCCGCGAATTCTCAAAGTCCATAGAAAATGTCGGAAAATATTCATTTCCGGTCAAAGTTTACTGACTTAGTATGACCAAAAGGAAGCAAAATTGAAAAATCGGCCAACGTGCTGAGATTCACATTACTGTTTTAAATATGAAAAAAAATCATTTTCATCGCACGAAAAATGTGGACATAGGACGAAAAGTACGAACACCTTACAAAGCATTTTTGGCTCCATTTGGTGGCGCTCTCTAGCGAAATCCGATCGTGTTTGCTTCGAAGTAAGTAGGGGAGGAGTGGGCGGATCTGGACATCAGATGTGCTTGTCATCAGATAACATTAACACAATCTGCTATTTTGAGGTTTGCTTACAGTTTTTCAAATCGTTACTGAAAGAATTCTATAACATTCGTTATCAAAAATTAATGATGGTGATTATTGTTGTTGTAAAACGTCCTTATTATTGCAAGTTTGCTATTCGAGACGATGAGTAAATGATAGATGAGTGTGAAGGACAGTTACAAAAAAACAGTGCCTTTTGCAGGATTCGAATCCGCGTCCTCCTATAGAGAATTCGCCAGCGTCACCATATATAATATGTGCCACTGCGGACGGCATCAGAAATTAAGGTTGCCTATACTTATTATGTATATCGCATTCTGTTGATTTCTATGATGATTGATGATGATGGTAATTTCTAAACTACTACTTACTATTTCTATTTTAAGATATAGTGAGAGCAATCTTCATCATGATATGTGCAAGAAAAGTAAAATCGTTTGTTGGCTGGCTGTCATTTGGTCATATCCATAGGACAGACATCTCGCCATAATCAGACGTAATGTACGAACTATACTATTAAATATACGATTTCTCGCTGGATGTAGGCCTAGATAAAGAAAACATATTTTATTTTATGACACACATAATACATTATTAAGTTGATCCGATTTAATCTTGTTGATTCTGGCGTCTCCCTCGGGTGAATCGTGTCCAACTAGTTCGGACGCATTTTCTTATTTTTGTATAGACTTCGTTGGACGAGATTCACTCAGTCGGTTCCACTGACAAAAATTTGTCCGTTGTTCTTAATAAGTATCTTTTTCCCGATATAATATTTTACTGTAATTTCTGGCCTTAGGAGAAAACAGAAACCATCTTAGCAAAAGCTTGACTGCCGAACGTTGGCACGAGCCCTGGGCCACGACTTTGAGACTAATCGTTTATCCGTTTTTTTCGATTTCGCGTTAAAACGTCTATTTGGCCATTCTGACTTCAAGACGGTCTTTGCTAAACCATATTTCGGCTGGGTATGGTGCAAACATAACATTTACTTAATCACATCAATATCACTAAAAAATATTATAAAGTAACCAGAACCAGAATCCCCCAATATTAACCCTTGCTCTACCCCTTGTTGAAGGCCCTTCAGCCCTTAGCTTTAAATCCATAACGTAAGGTAACACTTAATTAAGCAGGACGCCAGCCATTCCAGGGACGTAGCCTTTTGAAGCGAATAGCCGAATTCTAGAATAACTCTTTGAAGTCTTTTGGTAAAGCCCACGATTACTAAGGGTATCAAAATAACTGACGAACACTATGCACTGTATAGTCAAGTTGCGTACGGAGTAAAGTAGTTCCCCGCAACTAAAATTTATAGGCTCAGCAGCTACGGAGCTGATTTTTCAGTTTTTCATTGTTTTACCACTTTGGCAATTAATTTCATTGAAGTTGTGGGAGGGTTGAGATCATCTACACCGGTGTAGGTAGACCGTCTTAAATAGTGATTAGGGTATGTTTTTGGCCTGGAAGGATGAACAATGAATCACATCTTAGCAAATAGGAATTGATCGGTTAACGGCAGGCCTGGGTCGCATTGAGACAACGCGTTTCGACTTGAAGCGGCTAATCTTGGTTCCGCTTCATGCGAACATGAACCATCTTCGCCTCTGATAACATTACGGTATCATCACGGAAAACTTCCTCAGGACCCCAGTTCTCCTCCCAGTATAACCGCTTGCTCTCCCCCACCTGTTGAAGGCCCATCAGCCAACCTCTAGCTTTAAATCCAAAGCGAAGCAGAGAGCGCCAGCCATTCCAGGGGACGGTAGCCGCAGCTCAGCCGTGGACACCACTCTGTGGACTCTTTGAGTCTTGGTAAGCCTACGTGTACTAGACTAGGGGTATGCAAATACCACTGGACACATTGTTTGTCATCTGTGTGTTGTCATTGTGTCGTCGTTACGGAGTCAAGTTAGTGATTCACCCTAATAATTGTTTCGGCTCAGAGCTAGCTACGAGAGCTATTTTTGCATTTAATTTATTGTTTGCGTCCAACTTTAGTAATTATTTCATTAGAAGTTGTTACGAGGGTTGTGACCAGCTACACTGGTGTGACCGTCTTTAGTAACTAGGTGATTAGGGTAGGTAGTTTGGACTTTGGAACTCAAGTCAACCTCAATGGAACTTGATCGGTTGGGGGGTACAAAATAAAACCATTATTTTTTGCTGCTCTAGTAGCAACAAAAACATAAAAACCTTTAAAGTTGCTATTTTAAACGAAAGTCCTTTTCTGTTCAAAATCCTTTATACTTAAAAAAAATAGCAACGTTAAATGTTTTGTAGTTTTTTTTCTGTTTTCAAGTATTTTGGAGTAATTTAGTTAAAAACATGCACACACCCCCAACAGAACAAGTTCCGACGCATTATCGACTGCTCTCGGGAAATACCTTCAGTCAGGATAGCCGGTCTTGACGGGATTCGAACCCTGGACCTCCTGAGCCAACACTCTCGGTGATTGTGTGAAGACTTACCTGAGACGACGAAGGCTGCGAGAACAGACAGGACAACCTTCAACATGGTCTTGTATCGACATTGCATAACATTTATTGAAATATCCTGATCAAGACTCGATGCAAACACATTGGTTCTATGGAAACAAGGAACTTAATCGTGAATAATGGGTAAAGTCAAACCTAAGAATAGAACAAGAATGAGAAAGAAGAAAAGTGGAAAAGAAGGAAATTTAGTGTTGTTCTATTGATGGTCAATGATGCGTGCACTACGTGTGGAATGAGTGGTGAGGGTGGAGGGGGCTCTGACACCGCTGTAACAGACAGCTCGCCTCTAGTTTCGGCGAGTGAAGAATAAGACTTACTTATGTTTTGTAGATGAACTTTGTATCTTTCCTTTCCTTGTATGATAGCAAAGGAATATCGCTGGTATATTTCCAGACTGTTCTGAATTCGTTTTTTGAAAAAATTGAGTTAGTCAATCCAGCTTGTTGGATGAGCAAAGCGAAGACTTCAATTTCACTGACCCCTTAAAAAAATTTAGCTCTGTTTTTTTTTTTTTTTTTCTGTTCGCACGATTCCGGGAAAACGGCATAAGCGATCTTGATAAAAATTGAAGGGGACCTTCAAAATCTTTGAACTTCAACTTTTTTTCACAAGGTACTTTATCACCATAACCTTAATGTCCATGTAAAATATGAACTTGTAGCCCCACTCGTTTGGTCAGAATCGGCCCAAATGTCACGAAAAAATCGCACTAAAAATCGAAAAAAATCGTAAAAGTGCGATATTCATGAGAAATATTTCTTCGATTGTACCCAAAAACGTGGCACGTCTAAGTTCAGAGATTTCAAAGGTCCCCTTCAATTTCATCAAGATCGCTTATGCCGTTTGCCTGTAAATCGTGCGAACAAACAAACAAAAAACAACAAAAAAAACAACAACCGCGCTAAATATTTTGGGGGGTCAGTGAAATTTAAGTCTTCGCTTCGCTCATCCAAATATTATTTAATGTGATGAATGAGTGAAAAAGCTCAACCAGATATTCAAGTTAGATGTTTTTATTTTATTATTTCAGCTTTAATTACATAATAATATAAAACAGTTGGAAAACACAACAATCAAATCAAGGTTCATCACAACAGTTTTGCAGTCGGTAGTTCTCATCTCATTGTTACTCCCGACTCTTAGTAGGTGGGGCGACACTCCCTCTCACAGTAACTTGTTACTTTTGCCGCTTTGTCAGCTATGGTCGAACCTTGTCCTTACCTACATACTATACTAGATAATGTATGCGAGATGGTCTATGATTCTTTTATAACATTTTAGGATCAGCAGAGGAATAAGAAGAAGAAGAAGAAGAAGAAGAAGAAGAAGAAGAAGAAGAAGAAGAAGAAGAAGAAGAAGAAGAAGAAGAGGAAGAAGAAGAATGCGTTGAAAATACCAGTTAGTTCCCTTAATAAAACGTGTGAAGAATACCACACAACTTACAAAACTTATGACAGCTTAAATGTCAGTTTGATAATCATCTACTCCATATGATCTTGAATCCAAATGATGTATCTAGAAAACATTGAGAATAACATGTAGTGCTGAGAGAAGCAGACTGCGGGGTCGTCATAGGGCTTGAAGTTCATGCTTGCGACGCCGCGGAGGTAGTACTTGCCAGTGCCGTTCTGAGGAAACACGAGGCCTCCACCCGTATCGTCCCCACAGACGCTTGAGCTCGAGTTTGCAAACCCTGCGCACATCTTGTCTGCGCTGATCAACCTCTGTTGGGATCGTGGGAGGGCGTCGAGACACGTTACTTGGCGCACGTATGGAAGTTGCACGTACTTGAGGGACTCGCTCTGGACTCCGTCTGTCGTAAAACCCCAGCCAGCGACCTAAACAAGAGGGGTCCATACAGTTAGTTACAGAAACTTGTCGATGTGTTATGTGACTCGTTGCCATGGAGCTTTCAACTGCTAGTTTATTTAGTGTAAGGATACTAATATGCACTTTCTATTATGTGCCAATCTACACTATTTGATGTGAGGTGCACATATCCAAAGCTACACAGATCAAGCCACTGGCAAGGGTGAAAAGGGGATTCTCATGTCGCGGTCGTCTTAGTATTCGTTCGTGTAGTCGTCGACGCCGAATGCCAGAGCCTTTTACGATCAACATAGGTATACCTGGGCTTTGGGCGGCCCAGACGGCTCATAAGCATAAATACATGATTCTGATAAGAATGTTCTAAGTCCATACTTACAACACCGAGAGATCCATATTTGAGTTGCTGCCTCTCCAGTACGTTGTCCCAATCAAGGCAGACGAGGTTTATTACGATATTGATGTCGAATGGCGACTCTAGCCGAAGAATGGCGATGTTGTAGCTGTAGTCCGTATTTCGTCCTCGGAACAGCTCGTGTTGCACAATCTCTTTGACATTCCTTTTCTGCACGTTAGGGTTGGGGTCCTCCCAAGCTCGGAGGTCCTTGCCTGCAGCCACCTTTAAGTTCCTCGCATCCTTTTTGCTTGTTGAGTTCCAGACGCAATGGGCGGCTGAAAGGAACACAATGCACAAAATTTAACGGTTTGTGGTTGATGAGAATCGTAAGCAGCAAAATCATCTGTAAGTATCCCTTCTCAAATGATCATGTCATTTTTTTCGAAAGATGTAGCCTTAGCGTAAAGCAATAGGATCTGATTCGTGATGGTCCGTACCTTGACAAAAGGTTTTTTATGCAGTTAAATCTTTTAGTTTAGGTGATAATGCATCACTATAGTTTAGGGGATGCAAATTCTCTGGGCCAAACTCTACATCCGATCAAGACTGGGGGGTTCATTATTTATTTTCATATTCTCCAAGTTAAGATTTTGACTAATGGTTACTTACTTACATGAAATCTCTCTTATGAGACTAATTTTGGTGGTGTAAGGGATTTAAAGTTAGCAAAATGAATTTTGTCATTGACTGCTTCAATCTCTTACCTGTAAGAACAAGTCTTGGTGTAATCAGAGTTCCGCCACACATCTGTGCCATATTTCCAGTGCCAGGCATCCCCTCGTAGAGTCCCACGTGCCAGGGGAATTCTCCTATCTTACCGCCCTTGCCTCTCGGAGAAATAAGTAAATCGCCGTCGTTAGTGATGCGTCTCCCACAGTCTGGGAACAGAATTCATCCTTAAGAGGAAGCCGGTGATGATTTGATATTTGGCGCGTTCCTTCTCCTGCCGCCATAAATCATTACATAAGTATAGAACTTGACATACTTGATAATAAAGAGCATCTGCATGCGCCTATCATATCAGATTTTTAATATTTATAACAGATCAATCAGAAATTGCGTCGTTATTTGGGTGTTTTTGACCATTTTGACAGATTCTAAATCCTAGAAAATTGAATTTATTTTTTGTTTGTTTTCTTATTATTTCTTAAATTGGAAATGTGATATGATAGATGCATTCATAATTAATTTTTAAACAATTATATAAAATCACAAATCGATGCGACTAAAATCGGTTGAGACATTTGAAACAACGTACAATGAGCATGCCAGCCTCCTCTTAAGAACGTCGTATTTACACAAATCTTTCAAAGTTATATGAAATATAATAACAGTTTTGAACAATAGAATTAGAGGTATTTTAGGGGTGACTAAAATGTTTGAAGGGAAGGTGGTTTTTTCATGCCGTTTTTGTCTTTGTCTTCGTATACGTATCGTTGTATTCGTCGTTGTCGGGGTGGTTGTCGAGGGAGGGAGTAACCCCTGGTATAGGCTGCCAGAGTTCACTATAGCTTCGGCAAGTAGCATACTACTCCTAAACATGGCGTATATGCAGATTGACCTTGCTTTTTTCCTCTCTTTGAAGATCAGCAAAGGAGGAATACCATGGGTAAAATTCTACTCAAGGGCCCAGAAGGGGAAGTTCTATCAGTATCAGGATTTTAATTTTTCAATGAGACATAAAATATCAATCAAGTTGCTATTGATACTTTCGGATTGACTTGTCCGTGCCTCCCATGCATCGACTATCAAATAAATAAGCGATAGCTCACCCGGATGGCACACGAAGACTGGCCGGTTCCACACCCCGTTTGAGAGACATGTGACTTTCCTGTAGACGACGGTAATGGGAAGCGTAAACCCTGGCTTGCAAGCTAGATGAGCCTCATTCCCTATTTGCTGGGGTTCACTGCAGTTCACCGTCACCAAGCCTGCCCTGCCTGGCGAGTAACAGGATATCAGCACTGTCTGGGAGGTCAGCGGAGGACACATTGTTATCGAATCTGGGGCAGCTGTAACGAACAATAACCTCATCAGTCAGCGTCAGTTCCTATCTGATGTGGTTGCTGCTGCTGATTTCAGATAAAGCTGTCTGTACCATCCCTGTCGGTTAGCCCCACATTATCGGCATTGGAAAAGACCCGATCTGTAACTGGTAATATAAAATCGAAGCTCTAAATTTGTCCATCACATTCCAGGCCCCCATCTAGAATGTCGGAAACCCGGGATAAAAAAATTAGCAATATTCGGCCTGGAGCGTGATTCGCAGACTGTACCTTATAGGACCCAATTTTTACTTTTTTTTACCCAGGAGTTAACTCTTAACCCCTTAGCCGCTACACTTTACCTCGTGATATCCCGATCCCGAACCAATCACCAGTCAGAAAGAGGTGACAATGTTTGTTTGATATGTTCTGTATACCTGAAAATGAACCCCCTAAGGAATTTTACAGGAATAGGCTTTTTATCACTAACTAAACCGTTTACTCCGCTTATAACCCAAAGCAAAATAGTTAAAGAAATCTGGCAAATGTAAAGGAAGCAATAACAGAGCCACACACTGAGCTGAGCTTACCTCTCAATGTAATCTGCTGTTTAGACTCAAGGGGCCGGTCCAAAGCCACGTGAGAGACTCTACACTTGAGCTGTTTGCCGTCGTGTTGGCGCTGCAGCTGTAGTGTGATAGACTGCCGAATGGATCCGCGCATCCACGGCCACCTCCACGCGTCCTGCTGGCCGGCTGGCAAGTCGTCGACATCGTTCTGCCGGATGACTTCATCGCCGAGCAGCCAAGGTTATTGATTGTGCAACAGGTCGACCTTCTTTCACCTCACAAGTGGCCGTGACTAGGTTTCCCGTGTATGTCAGGTTAAGAATTGGTGCAGTGGGAGGACCTGAAACATTTTACACATTTGAGTCAATTTGATTTAAAGGGTGCGTCAACCGTTAGGTCATTATGTGTCACTCTATCCTAGGGGATGTGGGGAGGACAGACCCGTGCTAGACAGATCTAGCCACAAGCATGGAGAAGAAATTGAAGTTTTCTCATGCTGTTGTCGTCTTTGTTATTGTTCGAATTATTGCTGTCATTAGATAGGTTATCAAGAAAGAGGTCTATCTATCTATCAAGAGATTCTCTACGACGACTTCCAGAGCTCTCTTCTAGATCCGGGAGTAACAATCTGCTACTGACTAGCTGATGTTTAAAAGATGTACTTTGTCACACAAAGGGGGGGACGGTTCTCATCGTCACGAAGATTGGAATGTCACCGTATTCTGACAAAAACTATATTTCAAAAACTTATTTCCTTCAACTTACGTGCCACGATTAACGCCGTTATTCTCTGCATATCAGTTATCCATCCAGTCGACTCAATGTGACACCTGACCGGCCCGTTGTCTGCCTCGCTGACGTTGGTTAGCGTGAGGCCACACTCCCCTCTCTCCAGGCCGGCCCCGAAGTAGCGGTGACGGCCGGTGCTTTGATTGGACCGGGCTCCCTGGTTGAAGAGATGTCCATCTCTCCATGATCCGGGCGGATAGAATATGCACGCGTCAAGCGCCTTCGTTGCCTTCAACACGAAACTCACCGGTTCTCCCGGGAGAACGATCGCCTCGGTTGGAGTCAATGTGTGGGGCAAGTTGTTGCCATCTAAAAAACAGTGAAACATGTTGACCTTGCTGTCACCATTCGCGGTGTCTCGAATAACAATATTGAAAATAATTAGAGGTACGTTTATAGCATATTCAAGTGTCATTTTATATCGTTATGTAACATCTATTTTTGCCCACTTTCAAAAACTTGTGTATGAAGTTTTTTTCATATTTTTATTTCAAAATTGTTATCATAGTTGAATTAATATCAACTGAATAAAATTGTGTATTAGCACATTATAGATACTATGTAAAATAAAATAAAATAGGACTGGAAAACCATAGGTTAAAGTGGAAAAATAGCGCTTTGTAGTATATATTTACAAAACGCTATTTTCACGTAGGCCTACGTCTACAAAATAATACATTACACAAAAAAGTTTGCGTTTTTCCCCGTGATGGTAAGATTAGGAAAAAAACGGTTTTCGGATTAAACTTACTCCAAGCAAACAATTCCGCCCAGGCGTACTTCCAGCCTTCGTTCTCGGTGCGTACGCGACAAGCGACCATCCACAACCTCTGGCGCACCACCTTGAGCGCGACCCCGCAGTCCCCGGCCCGCAGTCCCCGGCCCCTGTAGCTGTAGCCGTTGAGCGCCACGTCGAGGTGATCGGGGTCCGTCTGGGACTGGGCGCCCTCGCTCAGGTCTACCAGGGGAGATTCTTCCCTGTTATTGGAGGTGTCCCAAAACCGGTACTGGCAGCCGAAGAGCGGAACGTCAGCGGAGCACATGAACACATCGTGGAGTTGTTGTCACCTCAGATAATCTGGGCTGATCCTCAAGTTGTAGGAGGTGACATCTGAAGGGAAGAAAAACACCACATTAACAACTTCACATCTATAAAGAGCTCAGGTCCACCAGGGGAGATTCTTCCCTGTTATTGGAGGTGTCCCAAAACCGGTACTGGCAGCCGAAGAGCGGAACGTCAGCGGAGCACATGAAGGCAACATCGTTGGAGTTGTTGGTCACGCTCAGATAATCTGGGCTGATCCTCAAGTTGTAGGAGGTGACATCTGAAGGGAAGAAAACACCACATTAGCAACTTCACATCTTATAAAGGAGCTCAGGTCCACCAGGGGAGATTCTTCCCTGTTATTGGAGGTGTCCCAAAACCGGTACTGGCAGCCGAAGAGCGGAACGTCAGCGGAGCACATGAAGGCAACATCGTTGGAGTTGTTGGTCACGCTCAGATAATCTGGGCTGATCCTCAAGTTGTAGGAGGTGACATCTGAAGGGAAGAAAACACCACATTAACAACTTCACATCTTATGAAGGAGCCCACGTGTGAGGGCACAGCTTTTGCATTTATTCTTGTTTATTTGTTTATTTATTTGTGGTCACATTACAACAGGATACAATATCCAACAAGCTCAATTTACTAAATATTACAAAGTGTAACGATACTAAACAATACATATCGTTATATAAAATTAATTAAATAAAAATGTCTTAAAAAATAATGTAAACATAAATTTGATTATTATATTGGTCCCTAGCTCCTGATATTCTCTCCCACCTACCCTCCCGGTATGTAATACGGTTTGGATCCTGAAGAGGGTCATGGATTGTTTTGGTTTAAGTTTGTTTTCAGTTCTTGTCAACCGTTAGGTGACAAGTGTTACTGTAGCCTACCCTAGGCGATGTGGGAGGACAGACCCATGCTGGTCATATACAGCCTCAGGCAATGTGGGGAAGGGAAGTTTCTAATTAGTTTGTCATCTTTGTCATCGTTCGTATCGACGTCAACGTCGGAGAGATCGATAAGGGAGTTAAATTCTTTCCTACTTTATAATCATGGTGATTGCGAGATGGTCTATGCCTCTTTGATCTGCAGAGGTATACCCTGGGCCAAATTATACCCTAATCCAAGACGGGAAAATTAAATACATTACAATAATCAGGAATAATTTAAATAATTAATGATGAAATATTTAAACAGATTTTAGTTTGAAATATTTAGACAATTTGTCTGCAAGGTATTATTGTAAGGAAGTAACAGAAAAAAACTAGAAGTTAAATGTTTGGTTTCTATCGACCAACGACTTTAATTTCGGCATCTCAATTTTAAGGTCTTACATTTATTTTATTAATTATTTTATTTATTTCAATATGATACAGTGATACATTGATACAGGTTGGTCAGCCGAAGCTTCTAATGTGAACAAAAATAAATAAAAAATTAATAGTTACTTACGGACGACCTGTAGGCTGGCCATCACCAAGATGACGAACAACATCCTGGACATTGTTGACAGATCTGCTGGTATGAAGTGGTCAGGTCTGGTTGGAGAATGTCTAGATAGGACACAGACCAGACTTTATACATCAAGCAGTGCATAACTCCACGTCAGTGCTTAGTGAACTTTGAGGCTATGAACTAGATCAGCTAGCTGATGTCATCATCACTTCTTAAGAAAACAACAACACTTTTTTATAAAATAAATCATGTGATGTATTAATTAATGTTAGAGTCAAGTCATCCAAATGCAATCAGCTTACCAAGCTATCGCCAGAAAGGGCTTTAGAGTAAGTTGCTTAGATCCCCGGCTGGGACCGGGGTAGAATTTTTGCTCAGATGGCTATGCTAATCGTAAAAGGCGAGGTAAGAGAAAAAGTCCAACTCGCAAACATCAGCTAGTTCGTATATGAGAGTATATAAGATTACTCCCTGAAACTAGAGGCAAGGTCTGGTAGTCGTCATCGAGGACACCTCCCCTCCCCTTGACAACCTTTACGACGACGACCATGACAACACGAACGATGACAAAGACGATGACGACCGCGACGTGAGAACCCCCGTCCTCCCCTGCCTATGGCTGGTTCAGACCGACATGGGCCCATCCTCCCCACATCCCCTTGGCTAGAGTGGCGCATTATGACCTAACGGTTGACGCGCCCTTAATCCAAATAAACTAAACTAAAATGTTGCTAAGTTTCTTGGACATAACGAGAAATTAAGAACCTGTTGAAGTAGCGGATTTGCTTTGAAATAAATAATTTATTCACTTGGAATGATTGAATGAATTGGTTTCGTTATTATAAGGTGTAAAAATGTTTTGTTTTTTTAAGTTTGAAAACGCGCGCCTTGAAAATGAAAATTTGCGATTTTTCGTTTTTTCCAAAAAAAACAATTTGATAATGCACAACTTAAAAAAAAACAAAACGCCTATCCTAGTTTTAAAATTATCAGCGTTACAAATTCCAGTATCATTTATGATTAATTTCAAAGATAACCAAGCACATGAGAGTGAGAATCAGTTTGAATTTTAAGCTCAATTTCAGCCTTCAGTTTTCAAAGTTTCCGACAGTTTTTACCAGGAATAATTTCGACTGCATATCCTTCACCAAATTACAATTTCGACTTTTTATCGTAATTCGACTACGCCTCCACCAATACAAGATTTTTGTCTATTGGTAGATTTACTTAACTTAACGTTATTCACTACAATGCTTTTGCCCGCGCCTCCACATAGTACAACAATTATTAATTTATATACGCACTAAACTTAAAAACTTTTTTTATTTCGTGATATTCGCGTTAGCAAATGCTTATTTCGCACGTATCACTAAACGCGAAATTCCGATGGAAATTAGGTACCATTCTCATTCAGGTGTCATGTCAAACAATTTGAAGTATTATCACTTGAAAAAATGCGTTTCGTCCACCATTTGCCTCTTATTGAGGGTCTTCTCTAATGTTATTTGGTTTAAGGGTAGTCCCAAACGTTCATCGCGTATCAAATAATCTAGCTTGATGTGGAGGTCCAAGAGCGTGTACATCCTTCACCATGTAACTACAGTCTCTACTTTCTCTCTCTGCGCCCCCCGCCGTCCAACCCAACAGACCCCCCCTTCTTCCCCCCCCTCTTCTTTCATTCTCCCACAGCAAGTGGTGCCGTTCGCGCCGTATCATCTTGACGCCGTGTGATCTACGCAGGGGCTTCCCCGTTGCTACCACTAAATTCAGTTATCCTTCAGACCGAGTCATTTTCTAATTTAGTGATTTTAGTAAAATTCAGTCATTTTTTCAATTTAGGTTCAAATTATCGCTTAATGTCAGAATTTTGGTAGAAGTATTTTGGCTTACTCGCGTTCGATTATTAACGTCTTCCCAAACGTTGTATAAGTTAATATTTGAAATTAAATACACGTACCGGCACCTCTCAAAACTTAAAATTTTTTTCTGAATTTTGTTTGGGACAAGCTTATTTCGCCACGGTTATTAAATTACGCTTCAATTAATTAGGTACATCACTCAATTAGTATTATGTAAATTTGGGAAAACGAAAATCGATTTCGTTCTCACATTTTTCATCTCTTTTATAGGTCTTTTTTCTAATTTGATTTTTGCAGGATCTTCACTCTCAACATAAATCTTCACTATTTTTGGTCCACATTGAAAGGTGTAAATCATCTTTTTCTTGTAACATAACACTAACTTTTCTTCTTAATTTTGCGTCCAACTTGCTCTCTTATCAACCCGATGTCTTTTTCATTGACCTTCCACTCGACTAAGCAACGGGTTTGGTTATGCCGTGTGCGATTGAGTCGTGTGTCTGAATCTGTCGAAACACTTTTTTCCCTTAGCTACCTGGATTCAGTTATGTTACATTGAGTGGGTATCTCTAAATCGAATAATTTGTCGTCTTTGTTAGCGCAAATCCCAATTCTGCTATTCGTAAAAGGCGAGGAAACATCAACTAGTAATGGAGTATGTTACTGCCCGGCAACTACAGGCAAGCTCTGGTAGTCGTCGTTGTGGACCTCTCCTCCTTCTCTTAACGACCTCCCCACGACGACGACCAAGTCAACACGAACAAAGACAAAGACGATGACGACCGCTACGTGAGAACCCCTACCCGTGGCTGGTTCTGACCAGCATGGGCCCCTCCTCCTCATATCCCCTAGGCTAGAGTGGCGCATTATGACCTAACGGTTGACGCGCCCTTAATTAAAAACCTGTCACCCGGCACGTTGTTCCGATCACGCCATATTATGTGAGTGCATCCTCTCTCCTCGTGTTGTCGTCGACACGCCAGGAGCAAAGGTCATGGGGTCAAGGTCAACGCAATCAGCTGATGGCGTGATGTCTAAGTCGGTACAAAGGTCACGGTGTCAAACAAGATCTAACTGTTGAGAAGCCACGAGTGTTGCAATGGGAAAATCCAAACAAAATGAGATCATTGAGGAAAATTACCAAGATAGCAGCTTTGCTTTATTTAATTTTTTAATTTGAAGTTGTTCTGAAATGCCTTGTTGATTCTGGCGTTGATCCGCGGGTGTTCGCATCACTGTCCGTACCACTGATTATTGCTTTATTTCCTACATTAAAAAATATCGATCTTTGGTTGGTTATCGCTTACTCGTCGATTGCGACGGGGCCTACAGGGTTGGCTTGATTTCTTTGGTTTAATGTCCCGCACTGAAAATCCCGTCTTTCTCGCTTATTTTATAGAGCTCTAAACTCCAACCCACACCCCGAAGTTCGGAACCAACTCAAGTTCTTGCCCGACCGGTCAGACAAACACTTCAGGCCTATCTCCAGCCTCGGTCCTCTCTTCAACGGAAGACCGATCGACAGGAAGAGAAGATCAGTCGATCTGACGACAACCACAGGGGCCTTCAAAGTCTAACTCGCTATACCTTCCCGTGGTTTGGCCTATGAGTAGGGGAGTAGTGTATTCCCCAAAACTAAGGGCGAGCTCTGGCCGGTTGGGGTGCGTGTTGCAGAGAGAGCCCTCGAGCAACTTTTTATCACACCTTTCTTCATTCACACAGCCTTACTCATATTTTTTTTTCTTTCACTTTTTTCTTCTCCACACTTGCCGGCCCTCTCTACAACGAGCACTCCTCCGTTCCCACCCAGTTTAACCCATCCTTTCCAACATCCTCACTCCCATTAGCCCGCGTCGTCCCTTTCGTTCCTCCCTTTGGAAGAAGAAAACATGGTGGTAATCCACAATTATGGAAAAAGAACATTTGGAAGATTCCAATACACTTGACATGGGCACTGATAACTCTACTGTTGAGTGCCCTAAAACAACATTAACTAACTAACTAACTAACTAACTAACTACTGACAACCACAGGCAAAGGTGCCCCTCTACCCCCAGCTAAGAAGAGACGGGTCTAGGAAGACCAGTATACAGCCACAGTAGGCGCTCGCCCAATGGTTCAGCCCTGGTGGACAGGTCCCTCTGGATCTGTCGCTTCTCAGCGGTTCATAAGAAACTCACCATGGGGTCACCATGGTGTGACTATGGCTGCGTACCATTTTTCTTCAATGTCCCCAGTCTAACTGGCAAAAGAGTTTTCTCCACAATACACGTATCATTTTCCTCTTCACATTTCAAACTCGGTATTGGACCAATAGCACGAGCAAAACTAATGGCTGTTAATGCACTCTATAAAACATAAGTGCACAGAAAATCAGTTATATCATTATGACTGAGTGGGTAGACTAAATACGAAGTTGTTTATTTACATAATTTATTTATTTTTTAAACAAAATGCAAAGTTCGTATAGTTTAGTTTAGGGCGCGTCAACCGTTAGGTCATGATGCGCGTCATGATGTTGGTTAGACCTAGCCACAGGCGAAGGAGGAAAGGAAGTTTCTTATGTCGTGGTAGACTTTAAATACGTAAAATAAAATAAATCCGTATTAAGTCTACCCACCCAGTCACATAACTAATTTAAACTGTTAAATAAACTTGTAAGATGCCAAGTGTTGCAATAGGAAAATCCAAACGAAGTGTATAATGGTATCAATGAGGAAAATTACCAAGGTAGCAGCTTTGAAACAAAACGCTCAGTCCTTATAGTTGTATGAGCGAAGAGAAAGCTTTAATTTCACTGACCCCCAAAAAATTTAGCTCGGGTGTTTTTTTTTTGTTTTTTGTTTTTTTGTCTGTTTGTAACTCTCTACCAGGTAAACGGCATATTTGATCTTGATGAAAATTGGAGGGGACCTTCGAAATCTCTGAACTTAAGAGCTGTATTGTTTTTGGGTACAATCGAAGAAATATTTCTCATGAATATCGTACTTTAACGATTTTTTTCATTTTTAGTGCGATATTTTCGTGGCATTTGGGCCAATTCTGACCAAACGGGTGGGGCTACAACGTTCATATTTCACACAGACATTAAGGTTATGGTGATGTAGTACCTTTTGAAAGAAAAAGTTGAAAAAGTTATCCAGAATACATAGAAATAAAGGTTTTAATATAAGTTTTTTGAGGAATATAATAACAATTAACAAGTAACAATAGAAACTTGACAACAATCACCTACAATGCGTTAAAAAAGCACTAAAAATAAAAAAAATAGATTGCACTTAATCTAAAACCTTGAAAAAAAACTCATCCATCAACGCGACGGGACTTTGGCGTTTTCCTAGTTTAGTTCAGGGCGCGTCAACCGTTAGGTCGTAATGCGCCACTGTATCCTAGAGGATGTGGGGAAACTGATTCATAGAGGATAGGGGACGGGGGGGGGGGGGGGGGGTAATAAGATTTACAGACAATTTTAAAACGAAAACGATCTTGGAGGCCAGTAGTGTATGTAGAGAGGGAGTTCGATTTATAAACCAGTACATGGTCTGTATCAAAGTTCCTAGCGTTAGAGCTCCTTTACGAATTTGCAAGTTTCAAATGCCTTAATAAGCCAGCGGTTTAGCCGAGGTCGTTTAACCGGTTCCCACTCGAACACCGAAGTTAAGAGAATCGGGCGTGGTCAGGGGTAGAGTGGGTGACCGCTATGCCCTGAAACTTACGTATACTGCTGGTTAGAGGAAATCGAGCCTTCGAGAACTAGTGTAACGGCTTCGTTCTCCTCGACGTCTGCTCGGCAGTCAGGCTTAGTGGAGGAATCTATATGACTGTCAAAGTTACACCGTCCTTTCGAATGGGACGTAAAGCCGTTGGTCCCCTTGGTACTTTTCGAAAGGAATAGGCTACGTGCCGGTACCGGGTTTCCCTCCTCCGTGCTGTTCATACTTCATCCTCATCTATCACCACTCATCGTCTCGAATAGCCAAAGTGCATTAATATGAGACGTTAGGCAATATTCAATCAATCAATCAATCAATCAATCAAAGGCCTTAAACCGCGTTATAAAATCGAAACTGGCATTTTAGGTGAAGGTTATAAAATATAATTATAATTTTGATTATTTGCTACGGGGGGATAGGGCAATCAACCCATTCTCCCCTGTATCCGCCACTGAGCTATACTTTGCATCTTTCTCGCATTCGGTAAACACAAACACCATGTTGGCAACAAGAAACTAAAAAACCTCTGACCTTAGTAGGGCCTATTTCCCCCCCGCGAGGTACATGAAATAGACTGATCAATTTGGAAAACAGACACGGAGGCAATAGGTGTAGTGTGTGGAACCCAAACTACATTTTATATTTAGAAAATACAATGTTTCTAATTGTTAAATATTGCCGTTTTTAATTTAAATTTTTATGCACTTAAAAGTATTGACGTTGGATTGGATCAATAACCGAGTGACGATAAGTGCTACATTTTGTAGACTAGGGAAACGCCAAAGTCGTTGTTAGACGAGTGAGAGAGTCATGTGTTGAGTACGCGGGAACATTTGCATTTAAGTTTGATTATAATATTCGTATAATTAATAGTGTATTTAAGTTTAGGTCATAGTTTAGGCCATAATGCTCCACTGTAGCCTATGAATCTATGATAGGCTAGGGAGGCCTTAGGTAGGGGGAAGAAAAGGAATGTTAAAAATACGTTGTTAGACGAGTGAGTGAGCCATGTGTTGAGTACCGGGTAACATTCCTTTTCTTCCCCCTACCTTAGGCCTCCCTAGCCTATCATAGGCTATAGTGGAGCATTATGGCCCAAACTATGACCTAAACTTAAATACCCTATTATTTATACGAGTATTATAATCAAACTTAAATGCAAATGTTCCCGCGTACTCAACACATGACTCTCTCACTCGTCTAACAACGACTTTGGCGTTTCCCTAGTCGAGTTGGCTAAAGCGCCCTTATAGCCGAAATGTGGGAGACGTGGGTTCAATAGTCGGGAAAGATTTTGTAATTTCTGGATTGTATTTTTTAAATTATTTAACATGTTTTGAAATGTATATAACGCAGTGTAGTCCATCATCTGTGACAATACTATGGAAAACATAGCCAGTTGTTGTTGTCCTCCTTTGTAAATCAGTTTTTATAACAGAATAGGATAGACGTTAAATAAATAAATAAAATAAATAAAAAGTACGAAATACGTGAAAATATTGCAAGGTTTACTCAATCTACGAGCGGAATTTGGGGGTACCTTGACGCCCAACATTCGATTAACCTTGGACACTGCATTTCACAGCCAGGTAAATAACAAACAAAAAATATTATTTCAAAATGAAAACCATTGTCGTGAAAATAATTCCTATACATTTCAACGTATTTTTCAGTTTTTTATTTCTTGCAGGTTTTAAATCGCAACAGATTGTGCTCATTTTGTTAGCAGTTCTCAGTTGCCTGGTCACGGATGTGTGTTTAAAATTTCAGCTCAATCTATTTGGCCGTTCGGCCGTATGAGCCCGGACAGACAGACATACATACATACATTGGACAATGCTCGCGGCCAAGGCCCGATCGAGTAGCGTTAGGAAAGACTTCGTTACGCTGCGCTCACTCGTCTAATAACAAAAAACTATTCCGTCATCAGGTTATTTAAAAAATTAAAATAAAAAGTGACATTTTTATCTACCTTATTACAACTTAGTTAGCTAAAATTGCCACTTGTATGTTTTAATAAGTTTTTGATAGTATGATGTTTCTTTAAATAACCTGGTGATGGGAATAGTTTTTTGCTATTTTATTGTATGTCAACGAGTTCTTATTTTTTAAGGTTTAAAACTCGCATGTGTATCTGTATATTGAAACACATTGATTGACGCACTCTACAATACGTTTTTATAAAATGTGACCTGCAAACGAGATTTATAAATTAATTAATATCGAACCCTATTTCCAACTAAGTCGGGTAGGGGGTGGGAGGTTCCCACCACATTCTTGGCTCCCCGGGCTTATCGAAGCCTGCTAGCCATGCCTGTCGCTTCTTCCACATCTTTTTCTTCCTCTGCGTCATCTACTTCACTTTCTTCCTCTCCACTGTCTTCTCAGGGACTTCCACCAGATTTTGCCATATATTTCTTTCTTCCCTACATCTTACCTGGTTAATCCTTTCCCAAGCTGCATTTCTCCTTTTAATCCATTGCTATCTCAGTATGGGCCTCCCTCTTTTTCTCTGTTTGTTTCCTGCGTATCATAACTTCTATTACTTTAAAAGCCCATAGCCTTTACCCTTAGTAAGCATTTAATATACTATCATCGAGTTTAGAAACTCAATGAAAGAATTGTAACATGATTATTTATATTATTTATTGTTTATCCTTGTGTTACATTCAACAACAAGAAACGACGTCGACGCTATAGCAAATATTTTGATCTACGTAGAAATCTCGAAGAAGGCTTTGGCCTTCTGCCTAATGTTTAAAGTCTCTATGACTTTTAGCCATCTTTATAAAGCTAGCCCACGCACAAGACTTTCTCACACTAGTTAAGTTTTTTTTTAATGTAATGCGAACACCTTCTATTTCATTTTGTGTACTGTAATTTTGTTTGTGTAATTTTGCAAAACTGTAAGCAAACTCAAATGCGATAAAAAATTGATTTTGAATTTGAATTTTGAATTTTTTATGATGACGCGTCCCACAAAAAACCGATCCTAGCTTCCCATTGGCATGCGTTTTTTGTACATTGTCCGAATGGCTGTTCAACAAGTAAGCTACAGAATGTTTGGTAACCCGGTTCCCGGTTCTATAACTTCTACTGGATTGTATCTGTGGGTAAACGAATGAGTTGAGCTCGAAAGCAAAGCGTCACAAGTCAGTTCACCGTGATATACGCATAGTGACTCGACTATTAAATATAATAAATATCTTGAAATCTGAACCAGTAAGTCTTCCTCCAAAACTAAGCATCATATCAATAAATCTCTAAAAAGCAAGATAATGATGTATTATGTATTGTTTTAATAATTGACCTACTCTTAGTAGAATTATACCAAGTAGGAATTAATATTGTCAAGCAACATGTATAGAGTACCTAGTAATAAACATCTTGTTTATAAGTGTAGTTTGTTTTATTTTGTATGTGTATTAGTAAAAGTATGAATGTAAGGTTATAAGGAACATCATTT
Source organism: Sweltsa coloradensis (assembly GCA_024449915.1). Lineage (NCBI taxonomy): Eukaryota > Metazoa > Arthropoda > Insecta > Plecoptera > Chloroperlidae > Sweltsa > Sweltsa coloradensis. The sequence goes on from JAMZAV010002068.1 coordinate 122,837, forward strand.
CTAAGGGTTGTGATTCCACCCCTATCTGTCAAATCAATGTCGCCTATTGAAATGTACATAATGTATGTTAGACAGGCTGGACGGACCCCCTGATCATTTTAATATCTCTGTATCTGGCATCTTCCTCATAGTGGAGTAAAGATTACTAACTATAGTGCAAAATGTGATACCAGCATGAAAATTTGCAATTATGTAGATTTTGTAATGAGAAATTTGAAAATAGCTGGCTCCACGATGGGGTTTTACTATTTAACTATTAATTAATTAATTAATATTAATTGATTAATTATGTGGCACGAATGTCAAAGTGGCAATAAATTAGTCATGTTTGGTATTAATTAAGAGCATTTTTCACCTTTATAAAGAAAAAAATAATTTGAAAAAATATATTGAAATATACATAAGTTGTAGTTAAATATGTTGATTTTGCTGATTTTTTAGTTTTTGAACCAAAAGATCAACGTTAAAGTAAAATTTCTTCTAACCAATGATATCACAAGTGTTCAAAAAAGAGCTGGTAACTATAATTACTATATAATTTTTCAATTTTCAATAATAGTAATTACAATATTATTTAACACAAATAACAATATGCCGTAACAATGTCTAACAATGGGAAAAAATATGATACCAACTTAAAAATTTAGCAAATTTAAAGCTTTTGTAATGAGAAATTCGAAAATAACTGGCTCCAAGCTGAATGTTTAGTATTTAACTATTAATTGATTAATTAACATTAATTAGTTAATTTAGTCCTAAATTTTCAAAGTGAAGAAAAATTTGTAGTGTTTGGTATCAATTGTAAGCATTTTTTACCAACATTAAGAAAAAAAAATACATTGAAAAAATATATTGAAAAATATACATGTTATAGTTGAATATGTTGATTTCCAAAATATGCTACTAAGTTAAAATATAGTGAATGGCTTTGAAACATGGCTATTTTAGAAAATCAAAAATATTTTTTTCCAATTTTTCTGATCCGGTACACGGCCAATATAGCCACCTCAAAATAATTTCAAACTTCAATTCGCCAGGGCACACCATTCAACGTACGGTGTTGTGCTTTTGTGACATTAATTTTTAACTGTTTTTCTATGGACTGACTGAGAGAAAACAGATTTATTTTAACAATTGTCTTTCCAGCGAATTTTTTCGTTTGGCGGTATTTTTTTACCGATTTGTACCGCCAAACGAAAAAATTCGCAGAAAAGAAAATTGTTAAAATAAATCTGTTTTCTCTCAGTCAGTCCAAAGAAAAACAGTTGAAAATTAATGTCACAAAAGCACAACACCCTACGTTGAATGGTGTGCCCTGGCGAATTGAAGTTTGAAATTATTTTGAGGTGGCTATATTGGCCGTGTACCGGATCAGAAAAATTTGGAAAAAATATTTTTGATTTTCTAAAATAGCCATGTTTCAAAGCCATTCACTATATTTTGACTTGGTAGCATATTTTGGAAAATAGAAAAACGCGGTGGAATAGCCTTAAAGTAAAATTTCTTCTAACCAATGATAACACAGTGTTAACAAAAGAGCTGGTTGCTATAATTATTAGCGTATCATTTTTCAATTTTCAATAATATTAATTACAATATATTTTACACAAATTAACAAATTTTCTTAAATTGAAAAGTTACAGAAACATGTTGTGTGATATAGCGAAATGCATCTTTTGACTTGTTTATATCAATAGACTTTGTAATAAGAATTTCGAAAATCACTGGCTCCAGGCTGAGTTTTGAGTATTAAGCGTCAACATTCGCTATTATATAGTGGTATCTAGCACTATCATCACGCGGGGGATAGTTGCATGTGCCAAACGAATACTTCAATTTCGCTTCACCCAGAGAAAAATAGCTCTGGTGCTTGTTGGTGACAAATACTTTCATTTGATACCAAACATGACAAATTTATCTTCACTTTAATATTTTTGGACACAATTAAGTAATTAATTTAATTAATCAATTCATAGTTAAATACTCAAAACTCAGTCTGGAGCCAGTGATTTTCGAAATTCTTATAACAAAATCTTTAAGATTGATATCAACAAGTCATGATGCATTTTGCTACGTCACACAACAATAACGTGTTTCTGTAACTTTTCAATTAAGAAAATTTGTTATTTGTGTAAAATTTATTGTAATTACTATTATTGAAAATTGAAAATTGATATATTATTAATTATAGTTCCAGCTCTTTTGTTAACACTGTGTTCTCATTGGTTAGAAGAAATTTTACTTTAAAGTTGATCTTTTGGTTCAAAAACTAAAAATCACAAAATCAACATATTTAACTATAGGCCTAACATAAATATATATGTCAATATATTTTTTCATTGTATTTTTTTCTTAATGTTGGTGACAAATGCTTTCATTTGATACCAAACATGACAAATTTACCTTCACTTTAATATTTTTGGACACAATTAAGTAATTAATTTAACTAGGAAAACGCTTAAGTCACGCCGCGTTGTTGGATGAGCGTAATTGGTGCATTGAGCTGCCATGTGTTATGAAGATTTTCTGTTGTTCTGTGACAAAATTATTACAAAGTCGAATAATTTTTTTAAATTAAATTAAATTAAATAAAAAATTGACTTTTTTTAAATTTTTTTTATGAATCGTAATTTAAAAAAAAAGAAAAAATCGTAAAATTGCAATCTTCATAAGAAATAATTATTCGATTGCGCTCAAATTTTACAAGAATATATCAATTCATAAAATTAAGGTTCTGTGAAAAATTCATTACAATAGGATAAAGCATGTTGGTGTTATAAGTCGAAGACTTGTTTAAAAAAAGAAAAACGTGTAAAATTTCGATTTTCATGAGAAATAATTTTTCGATTGCGCTCAAATTTCACACGAATATCTTAATTCATAAAATTAGGGTTTTGGGAAAAAATCATGAAAATCAAATTAAGCATGTAGGTGTTATAAGTCGAAGAAATATTTAAAAAAATGAAAAAATTCGAAAAATGGCGATTTTCATGAGAAATAATTTTCCGATTGCGCTCAAAAACGTGGCAGTTCTAAGTTCAGAGATTTCGAAGGTCTCCATAAAATTTCATCTCAATTGGAGTATCGGTTTAGCCGGAATCGTGTTAACAAACACACAATAATACAAACAGAAAAAAAAGAAAAAAAAAACATTCCGGATTTTTTTCTCCAGTGTAGTGAAATGGAATCTTCGCTTCGCTCGCTACGCTCATCCAATTAATCAATTTATAGTTAAATACTCAAACCTCAGCCTGGAGCCAGTGATTTTCGAAATTGTTATTACAAAATCTTTGAGGTTGATATAAACAATTCAAATGATGCATTTTGCTACGTCACACAACATGTTTCTGTAATTTTTCAATTTAAGAAAATTTGTTAATTTGTGTAAAACATATTGTAATTTGTAATAACTATTATTGAAAATTGAAAAATGATACACTAATTATAGTAACCAGTTCTTTTGTGAACACTGTGTTATCATTGGTAAGAAGAAATTTTACTTTAAACTGAGTTTAAAGTTGATCTTTTGGTTCAAAAACTAAAAAATCACAAAATCTTCATATTTAACTATAACATGTATATATTTCAATACATTTTTTCAATTCTTTTTTTTTATTAATGTTGGTAAAAAATGCTTACAATTGATACCAAACAATACAAATTTTTCTTCACTTTGAAAATTTAGGACTAAATTAACTAATTAATATTAATTAATCAAATAATAGTTAAATACTAAACACTCAGCTTGGAGCCAGTTATTTTCGAACTTCTCATTACAAAAGCTTTAAGAATGCTAAATTTTCACTTTGATATCATATTTTGTACCATAGTTAGACATCTTTACGCCATATTGTTATTTGTGTTAAATATATTCTAATAACTTTTATTGAAAATTGAAAAATGATATATCAATTATAGTTACCAGCTCCTTTGTGAACACTGTGATATCATTAGTTTGAAGAAATTTTACTTTAGCGTTGATCTTTTGGTTCAAAAACTAAAAAATCAGCAAAATCAACATATTTAACTATAACTTCTGTATATTTCATTATATTTTTTCAATGTATTTTTTTTCTTTATATAGGTAAAAAATGCTCTTAATTAATACCAAATATGACTAATTTATTGCCACTTTGACAGTCGTGCCACATAATTAACCAATTAATATTAAATTAATTAATTAATTAATAGTTAAATAATAAGACCCCATCGTGAAGCCAGTTATTTTCAAATTTCTCATTACAAAATCTACATAATTGCAAATTTTTATGCTGGTATCACATTTTGCACTATAGTTGTGTTTTAGAAGACACCTTGATCGCACTACATTCCTCACAAGGCGGGAAGAAGCAAGAAACAATTATTATTTACTCTTGTATCCCTCTTTTTGCTCAGCACCTCAACCAACAACAGGTGATCATTAGTGATCATTCTTATCACCGTAGGAATTATCAAGGTGTGGTAAAAAACAAAAAAAAGTCACTAGGCCTTCCTAAAAAATTGAATTTTGCTCTTGACAATAATGTTAACTCATATTCACTGACGATTAGAGTTCCCTTTTTAGCATTTTATTTTTTTGATGGTACAAAATCCAAATTTTGACGCTACAAAAGGCATATTTTAGTAAAAATTGTGTTTTTTAATACCAATTGAGAACTAGTAATGTAACTAGCAATGTTTTGTAGCGTTTTATGTGACTTAAATTGAAATGTTACTCTAAGTCATCATTTAACATTAAAAGTGCAAGCAAAAACTTTTGGTGGAAAGGAAAATATAGAATGCTACAAAATGCTTAATTTAACAAAATAAATACATACTATTCTAAATTTAAATACTAAAAACACAAAATACGTATCTCTACTCATTATTGATTGTGGTGTTGCGCCTCTTTTACACTCGTCCATCTTTCTTGGGGTTTTAAAAAGACCTAGGTTGATGAATCTGATTTAAATTATTAACTTTAATTCTCTTACTTATTTTATCAGGCATATTGCGTCAGAGCTTACACTTCTTCAGCGCAAATAATACCATTAGTTCCGAAAACTAAATAAATACAATACAATAATGGGCTTACAAATTCAATTCAAAACTAGCGGTATCTCCTCTGGTAAAAAACAACAACAACAACAACAGTATTTATTTAACCGTAAGTTTGTGACAATGGGTATTCCGTCAGCCGGCAGCTAACTTCACACTGGTGGATTTCCCATCATCCATTGCGTCAAGCTCGAAAGGCCTTGAAAGCTACTGGAAAGTAGTTTTTCTATGAAGATTTCTCTTTCAAATCTTCTCTCAAACCACAAATAAAGGTATTTATGGAATATGTGTATTATTTATTTACTAACTATCTTTCATTACGAATATTTTGAATGCTCAAGTGTCCACATTCCACGTTAATAATGAATTTTAATGGCTCCTGTGGAGGTCCATGTCTAATGAACATGTCAGCATTTTAATTTCTCTGATAATTTTGTTCATGTGATCAAGATACTATATAATGCATTATTCCGTTTAAAAATACAGGATTGTTTTGAACTAACTCGTCACCATCTGATGCCGGCACTTGAGACAACGTAGACGTAAGCATTGGAATTAGGCGACCTAACATTTTGACATGGCTTCATTGAAAAATCAATCAATAACGTGCGAAGTCCTATTTTTGCTGTTAGGGGCCCAGGCTAGTAGGCCCCTAGGGGCTAGGCCGAGGCTTTTGTATGTATTGCTCAACAAACATGTAAACAAATACGTGCAGGCCTAGCCAGGATAGGCCTACCCCTACTTAATAGGCTCCCTGCCTAGCCCTAGGCTGTCATAATGAGTCATCAACCAAGGTTAAATTAAGAAGTAGGCCTTAGCTTAGGCCCCCACGCCTGCACTCTGACATAGCCTACCTAGCCTAGGCCCCTACCAGGGGTAGGCCCCTACCCATCCAAATGTAACAAACTTAGGCCATACACAAATAAGGCTAGCCTACCAGTTTCTTTAGGCCTAGTTATTAGGCTAGCCTAGCCTGGCTTGTAGTAGGCCTATGGGGGGGGGGGCTATCATGAACATAACATAGCCTAGGCCTACCTAACAATTGTTTAGGCCCTAAGGTTGTAAATGGGCCCTTCCACCCGGTGGCAACCACTCACTCCCCCCAGACCTAGGCCTATTTACTGCCCTCCCACAACATGTTCTAAATTCCTTTAAAGACCCACTTGCTACAACATCCCGAGACAAGTCATTCCACTCCCTAACAGTCCTTTCCAAGAAACCATACCGGACCAAATCCGTTCTTACTGCATTCCACTGGAACTTCTATGGATGACTAGGCCTACCTACTCTTGTAAAGCCCATCCTGCAGCCTATTGCGGTTTCTAAGACCGGATGAGTGTACTCTCACCCAATATGCTAATGATTCCAGCCACTTGCTAGTTCCCATTCTATCAACCCATTCAGAACCTCTCCCCCTCACCCCTTAATTAGGCCATAATAATTAAGTTTCAAACATGTCATCTTATTGCCTTGGCAATCAACTCACTATCTCCCGCTCTAAAACATTTTTAACTAATCTCTAGTTTCAAACCCCCTATAAGATCCGGCACTCTTTCGGTTGGTAGCCCCCAACTTTTTAACACTGATACGGGTGTGAAGTAGGCCTAGTGCACAAATTATATAACATTAAATACGAGTTTTTGTATGTAGATTATCATTTGGTTGGCAGTTTTCTTACATACCGGTACTTCATGAATACTAAATACTAAAATGTAAGTTAACAAATATGCATGCTAAATATGATATTTAAAAAAGTTAGCCTATTAGGCCTAGGCCTATAAAATAAAGTGTTGCATTGTAATTTTTTTAATGAAATATGTAGTAGTCTAGTAGTAAAATCTTCTTTTTAGCAGCTAGACTCTGCTATTTTTTTCTGGTTGTAGGGCTAGGCCCTACATAACTTGATATTTATTCTTTAGACAAGTGGAAACTTAATTTGCACCCAATTTTGTAGCACTTTTGAAGTTTGTTTTTTTACCCACCAACATTTTTAGATTTTTAGGTGAATTTTTTAAATCCATTTACAAACAGGGATTTTTGCCCACAGCACTTATTTTGATTAGGCATGTAAAAATCTTGAACAGATCTAGTATGATGATCATGCAAATCATTATTGTGTTTGTAGAATTCTGAGAAGTATGAGTACTCTTGGTTGCACATAACTTCATGAATGAAACATAAAACTTTGTAGTTGATTAATTGTTTCTAGTGTGAAAAATGCCTATCGGCTACTTAGATTGGAGAAGGGTTGACAGGTTGGGAAAGCAAAGAGAACATAAATCCCAGCCTGAAGGGCTGGGGGCAACAAAACTTTTCACCTGCTGATGACAACTGCAGCTAATTTAAAGTTGTTACCTTAATCCACGACGCGTTTCGTCCTCCTGGGACGTCCCAGAAGGACGAAACGCGTCGTGGATTAAGGTAACGTCCCAGAAGGACGAAACGCGTCGTGGATTAAGGTAACAACTTTAAATTAGCTGCAGTTGTCATCAGCAGGTGAAAAGTTTTGTCGCCCCCAGCCCTTCAGGCTGGGATTTATGTTCTCTTTGCTTTCCCAACCTGTCAACCCTTCTCCAATCTGTAGTTGATTAATTGTTCAACACTAAGCCACTGAAGTTGCTCGAGCATGTCCATTCTGTGTGTTAGTCTGTGACATTGAAGAGTTGCCCTCATACCTTTGTTTTGAAGTTTTTGGAGAATATCAAGGTCACTTTTATTTATGTCCATAAGAATGGTAGGAAAATAGTGGAAATGTGGAGCTACAATGGTGTTATAAACTAGTCGACGCACCCACTTTGACAATTTCCAACAATTTCTTTGCATAAACCCAATTTTTGTAGCAAGTTTCTTGGAGATTTATTTTATTTATTTATTTTATTTATTTTTAAGTACAATTACTATCATTTCAGATGACCTTGTACGTGTCAATGTATCAGCATTAAGAATTAATTCATTGTCTTCAAGGTTTTGGGCTATTCCATTCACTGCTACATTATTAGTCTCAATTTCTAACTTTCTTATGTTGCTATCTGCTAGGGATTTTGTTGAATCATCTGCATATAGTACGATTTTGTTATTAATTTCAGTGTACTTTTGAGCTATGCAATTGATATAGGTAATTATGCCGATTACGGTTTTCCGAGAAAAAATGCATAAAATGTTTCCAACTTTTCACAGTATGTGTAATTGATAGTCCCTAATTCATTTTCAGCTACCGCATTACGATCTTTTCACTGTTACTAATGTTTTTCGTCTTTTTACCTGTGTAAATTGTGCTGTCACTGTACGTAGACCGCCATGCTGGTTTGGAAAGCGCTATCTCCTCCGCTACGTCTCTTCCGCTGCGTACGCAGCGTAAGAAAGTATTTTTGTTTAAAATAGCGACGTTAAAGGTTAGGCCTAAAAAAGGTATTTTTGTTTAAAATAGCGACGTTAAAGGTTTTAAATTATTTTTTGTAACTAAATCGGCAACAAACGATGACGACATAGGTGTTCACGTAAAAAATTAATTAGTTTTTCACTATCCCGAGTTTGCAAAAACAAACCTTCAAAACCTTTAACGTCGCTATTTTAAACAAAAATACCTTTTTTAACCTTTAACGTCGCTATTTTAAACAAAAATACCTTTTTTAACCTTTAACGTCGCGATTTGAAACAAAAATACTTTTTTACGCTGCGTACGCAGCGGTAGAGACGTGTCAGAGGAGATTACGCTTTCCAAATCAACATGGCGATGTAGCATGTGGACGCACAAATGACGGCTCAATTTCCACTAGTGAAAAGATGAAAAACATTGTTTACAAAATTAAAAACCATAATGCGGTACCTGAAAATGAATAAAGGAACATTAATTACACACACTGGAATATGGTAAGTAAATTTTTTTCATCTTTTTTCTCGGAAAACCGTAAACGGCATAATTACCTTGATATAAATATTAAATAGTAGTGGGGCCAGAATTGATCCTTGCATTACTCCACGTGGAATTTTTACTTCATTCGAGACGTATGCTTTAATTTTGCCTTGAGCCTGTTTTTTTATTTCTACATATTGTTTTTCTGTTGTGCAGATATGTTTTAATCCATTGTAATGCAGTTCCCTGAATGCCATAATTGTATAGTTTATTTATCAGAATGTCGTGGTTAATGCAGTCAAAGGCTTTGGTTAGGTCCATAAAAACAGCTATGACTACCTTGTTTTCATCTCTTTCTTTTAGTACAAAGTTTAAAAAGTCTGCTATGGCCGTTGTTGTCGATTTCTCTTTGCGGTATCCATGTTGTTCTGTTGCCATGATACTATTGGCTTCCAGGAACTCTCTAAGCCTTAAGTCTACTACTTGTTCATATATTTTAGAGAATGCTGGTTGTATGGCAATGGGTCTGTAGTTCCCTGGGTCTGTTTTATCCCCCCTTTTGTAAATTGGAATGATTCTAGCTTTTTTGAGTGGCTGAGGAAATTTTCCTGTTCTGAGTGAGTGGTTGATTAAGTATGTTAGTGGTTTAGCAAGTTCGTTTACACAGTATTAGGTGGAGATTCCGTCATATCATACTGATTTTTTGTTCTTCAACTTACGAATTATATTTTTGATTTCTCTAATATTTGTGGGTTTGAGTTCCATTATACGGTTTGTTATTGGTACTTCCATGTTGATATTGGTATTTGCATTGGAGTTTTTGGGTTTAGACTTTATAGTACTATTTATTAAGTTTTCGGCTGCATTTGCCAGGTACTCATTTAATCTATTTGCAATTAGTTTTGGGCTTTTTATCAATTTCCCATCCATCATTAGTTCTATTTTATCTTGACCCTTTGGTTGTTTTGATCTCTTTTCATTATCTATTATGTTCCAAATCGCTTATATTTTATTTTTGGACTTCAGGATAGTCTGATTTATGAATTGAGCCTTTGTCTGTTTAACTGTGTGCTTATAGGTTTTCCTGCTCTTTTTTAACCTGAGTTTCAGTTGTGTTCCTCCTACCGTTTTAGATTGCCTATATAAGGTCCTTAATGCTGCCTTTTGATTTATAATATCTGTTGTTATCCATTTTGTTGTAGATGTAACTGATATGTTCTTTGAAATTAAGTATAAATAGTCTACCATGACTCCTAAGTACTTAAAATGGTCTTGAAAAACAATTTTTTTTCCTTCAATGTTTACTTTGCTGATATTATTTTTCAGTAGTTGGTCTCTCATTACAGCTGAGCTAGTGATCAGTATGCAATTTGTTTTATCTGGGTGACATTTCAATTTATTAGCTTTAAAAAATGTCATGATGATTTGCAGATCATAATTTAACATTTGTATTGCTTCAATTAGTTTGTCAGAGATGATATATACAAGGGTATCATCGGCATACATCACCACTATACAATTAGTGACGAAATTTCCTATATCATTTATATAAATGATATAGAGCAAGGCTGCAAGTACTGAACTCTGCTGAACACCAATATTATTTTGTATAGGGTCTGATAATTCGCCATCAATATTTACAACTTGTGTTCTGTCTTGCATATAGTTTTCAAGCCACTTCAGAGCGTCTCCCGTAACTCCGTAGTGCTTGAGTTTTTGTATAAGGATTGGCCTTGATACTGTCTCAAAAGCACGTTGTAAGTCCAATGATACGGCTACAACAAAATTTCTCCATTGAGAGAAAATCCACTGCAACGCAGTTTCTGTTGATCGGTGTCTTCGAAAACCAAATTGTTTCACATAAAGTAAAAGATTTTCTTCAAAGTAATCAGATAGCTGTTCATGTATCCAAATTTCTAAAATCTTCTCGTACAGAGGTAAATAAGGTAGGCCTATATGGGTCCTCGTCACTGATTATTTTTTGATTTAAACTTTGAATTAGCTAATAGCATAAAAAGAGGATTAGGCCTAACTAATAATGTCTTATCAATCTTATCATTTATAATTAATGCAGCTTTATCATTATATCCCCCCCCCCACTGTCTACTAAGCCCCTCTTTCCTCCCCCCCCCCCCCCATTTTTTGATGAAATTCTAGAAAAATTAAAAAATAGCTATTTTAGGTACCGGTATTTAGTCAAGCCTTTTACGTAATTTGATTGGTTCTCATCTGATCTTGACATTTTGCTCCCCCCTCTCCCTCCCCCACCCTTGGCCACTATTCCCCAGGATAATTTCCCCCCTAAATTTTTCTAAAAAAAATCCCCACAATTTTTAATATTCTAAAAAACACAATAGGCCTATATATTAAAAATTTGATTCTCCTCAATAGTCATTGTTTCACATGCCATCCGCTATTGACAAAGAAACACCCCCTGACGCCCGTCTGACAGACGTGGTAGTATGGCGAGGCATGGGTGGCGCACCCGTCTGGCAGACGTGGTAGTATGGCAAGTGGTTAAGGTAGGCTATAACTTTTTGTATTGCTGAGTTTGTTTCATTGGAATGTTCTCAACTCCTCCTAATTCGTAGTCTATGTAGGGTAGTCCTAAGCTTTTTATAACAAATTATCCATTCAAATCCAATTCTTATGACTTAACCTTATGTCTTAACTCAACTAGAACTTTGTGAAATTAGGCTTTAGGCCTACTTATCAGCTTCTCTATTATTAGTAGTAGGCCTCTAGTTACTCTTGGTCTCAAGGTTAAATGCTGGTAACATCATTTTCCAACATAGCCGCTGCAACGGGTACAAGTGAAGTAAGCACAAGGGTAATGAATGGAGAATCGTCAAACTTTTGATTGAGTTTTATAGATATTTTTAAGACGTAGAAGTATCTGAATCGACTAGAAATATAAAAGAAGGCAAAGCCTCATTAAATAGTGGATTTTTAGTAACATACGGGATTGTGGTACGTGTTAAGATACCGGTAGGTTGAAACTTGAAAGTGATGGGGTTACCTACCAACAAGTGCGTTACCTTCCAATCTACACATCATCACGCATTTTAAAGCAAGGTGATAATCAAGGCCGTGGATATTCATACGGTCATCTTTAATAACTTTAGGTTTATAATCGACTAAAGGTAATAATATTACAAAATTATTCGTACGGTCAAAGATTTGATTTGCTCTAGGCGAGCTGTTATATAGTGACATACGGTCACTGATAAGTGATAATAGTGGTTCTGGCCTCAGTGATGTGATAGATTGTTGGTCAGCGGTATGAATGCGTATGTCGGTCAGATTTGTTTCTAGTAGACTCTTGAAAAATGCAATGCCAAATTATTTCACATCGTAACAATAATTAAGACGCCATTTGTGTTCTATGTTCATGAAGTGCTGACAAAATAGAAAATACCTAGGCTAGCAGGGCTGAATGGCTGAACATAGACCTACGGAGCCCTAGTCCAACATTACACATGGACCTTCTTTCCGTTTTGTGTGTTACTTTCATTCTATGTTATGTTCTAAATTGATCCTCAATTATGCACTCTACTCGACGCTGTCATTGGTGGCACAGGATGAACCTTGTGATTCTCTTCATATAGGCTCCTAGCTAGCACTTTCCACACTTTTATTATCTCTGCTGATGTAGAGTTGCGTCCGTAACGGGACCGAATGTTATAAAATCATTTGCAAAAATACATGGGCCTAAATAGAATGGTAAAAAAAACACCTAACGAAGATTTGAGCAGCCAACCTTTCGCTTAGAAATCAAATGCGCTACCACTCTGCCACACTTCCTTCCTTTCATCTGTTGGTATAGGCTAACCCATAGATATTAAACACGTAGTAGGCTAGATCCGCAGTCATTGGTCCACTTCCATGACAATTTGAAGCCATCTTGAAATTACTGTTTGCATGTTAAATAGATGGGAGCGATTCGTAGCCCCAAATATTTTTGAAAATATTGCGGATATTTACAGAAAAGGCTGCCGAGTACGTCAATAATGGTCAATATTTTTTTTAATCAGAATCCTCCCAAGGTCACGGGGCATAAAAATAGTCCCCATGTTATTTCTTATGGAAGATTTTTGCCAATGGGACGTAGCTTGAAAATTACCATTTTTGACAATTACCTAATTTTTGGGCCATAGTGGACCCAATAATTTTTCTGTTACTTTCTAAATTCATAACTAGTTAGCCTGAATGAAATATATTTTTTGAGTTTAGAGGGTGAATACCTCCTTTAAAAGGATTGTCAATGTCAGTATGCCTAGTAGGCCTACTGCTCACATGAATAAACTTTCTTAGAGGGTGGCCTACCCTACTTACTAAACACATTGCAATTTACTAGGACCTGGTCGGTATCTTTTATAGTTTCTAGTAAGCCTAACCAGTGTGAAGTGAAGAATGAAAGAATGAAATGAAATAAGTTGCCCCTGGTCTTTGCCTAATAATAATTGAATAGGTAGGCAGGCCTACAAAACTCTTATTTATCCATTTATTAAGCATTGGCCATTTGTCAAAAAAATAACACCCAAGTAGTAGACTGTGGAATATTTAACTTCCTGTTTGAGCTATAAAAAAGCATGAATTTAAAAAAAATCACAAAAAATAAAACCCAATAAAACCCATTTTTAAAACCCTCTGTAGGCTACCTACGTCTGCACAGCCGACTGGTAATGTAGTTGTCCACAATTTTAGCAAATATTTAAAATATCACACAAATTAAAAAATAATACATCAATCCAATCAATCATCTTTGTTCAGCCCAAGCACCTCAGAAACGGAACTTTTTTAATTTCGAATTGTAGTAAATAATATCAATTACACCTACGGGAGTGTTTCCACTAAACAAATCGAGAAAGTCCACTAGAGTTGCTTATCGAGTAGGAAATCATCAACTCCATAGGTCAACTCTATAATAACCCTTCGAGAGCAGCAGCTCTTTCACTGCTTCCTTGAACTTCTTTGACTCTTTGATATTCTTGATATTGCTTGGCAGTTTGTTAAAGAGTTTCCGACACATTAGATATTTCATACTAGCACAGCCACGTAGTGTACTCTGTTATCTGTGATACTAGTGATGACTGATGAGTGATGACATTGGGTAGCTACTTGGGTACTCGATTCCTACCCGACTCCTTTTGGAGTCGATTCCTTCGAAAGTTGTTTGCGGTGTTAGATATTGTGTCTTATAGGGCTAACCCAGATTATGCTGTTTAATACCAAGCCAACCTTACAAACAAACAATAAAGTTAATACTTAATACAATTCAGAAGTTAAATATCCATCCCGATCAGGGTTTGAACCGGAGTGTCCTACATTCCAGGTAGGGTAGGCGTCATAGCTAACTAGACTACCGAGACGGTACCTATTTAACCTCTGAATTGTAGTTGCATCATAGATCTGAATGGATGGAACACCTACGGAAGTGTTTCCTGACTAACCAAATCGAGAAATAAACAATAAAGTGTTGTTACTTTCTGCCAAAAAATGTAGGCCTAGGCCTAGTTTGTTTTTTATTTCTGTCTAGAACAATTTTGGCCAAAGAGGGTGTTTAGCATTGGTCAAGGCTAACCACTTTTTCCTTATTTCTATTGCCGATCGAGGAGTCTATTCCAATATTTACTACCTGATGCCATGACTATTTCATACAATGACGTTTGACACTTATATGGCCAGCAGTTCTCGAGGCAATGCCATGAATTTGGTTCCTCTCTTGAAAGATGCCGAGGTTCGCTTTAACAGGTTTTAATTTGTGCTGCAGATGTCGGGTCCGACCCACAAGTACCGCTACAAGAACGTAGGCCTGGACTCGCAGGAGTTGCGCCGCCGTCGAGAGGAGGAGGGCGTCCAACTCCGGAAACAAAAGCGGGAACAACAGCTATTCAAGCGGCGGAATGTGTTCATGCCGGCACTACCGGATGAAGAGGGGACGATGCAGGAGGATATCCTATCGCTTAGCAACGCCCCTGGAATCACGCAAACCATGGTGAGTTGTGAGACGGAGTTCCGTAGGAGAGTCTCGCACCAAGGAATCATTTTCATTTCAAGGGCCTAACCTCTACCTAGACCTACATGGTATGGATGCAGGGCTATAGAGTTTTCTGATTTTATATTTAAAAATGTATTTATTTGATTTGAAAACTTTTACAAGTATTTTCCTACTAGCGCTTAGTAATTTCTAGTCTAGTAATATTTAACTTATTTGTGTTCAACAGGTGCAAGCTCTGTACAGCGTCAACGTGGAAGACCAACTGACGGCAACTCAGAAGTTTAGGAAATTACTATCGCGAGAACCCAATCCTCCGATCGACGAAGTCATACAAACTGGCATCGTACCTAGATTCGTTGAATTCTTGCAAAACAACACCAACTGCACGTTACAGGTATCCATGATTCATCTTCCAGAATAATACTTAGCTTAAAATTAATAATTCAAATCACTGGTATACATACTAGTGGTTTCATGTTGGCTTCTCCGTGCTAATACTACGATATTTCCCCCAGTTTGAGGCGGCATGGGCCCTGACGAACATAGCTTCCGGAACCTCGGTCCAGACCCGGATGGTGATAGAGGCCGGAGCCGTCCCGATATTCATCAGCCTCCTCGCCTCGGAATACGAGGACGTCCAGGAGCAGGCGGTGTGGGCGCTAGGGAACATCGCAGGGGACTCGCCGGAGTGTAGGGACCACGTGCTAGATACAGGCATTCTGGTGCCGTTACTACAGTGAGTGCGACTGACCATCTAGACGAGTTATCCAACTTTTACCTTAAATGTCCAAGATGGCTGAAAGTTCACTGGATGATGAAAGAGAGCTAAAAATGTGTTTTGAATATTTTGAGTGGTAAGCCAGAAGCCTATATAACATCACTCTCAGCAGTAGGCCTAATTTAAAAAACTGCTTTTATTGACAAAAGTAGGCCTACAAGTCCCTCTTGCATTTAGCCAACTTTTCAGCCACCTTACTAGGACTTTTAAGTAAGATATTGGTCAGAGAACTGCCGTAGCCTAGGCCTAAATATACAAATTAGCCTTATGCCTATGCCTCCCCAAAACTTCTGTAGAGACTCCATGCCAGGATAGCAAGACAACACACAATGGCAGAGTAGGCCGATTGGGGGCATCGCATGTATGAAAAGAAGAAGAAAAAGAAGACATCACTTTGCTGAAGTCTTGCATCTTGTGCACAAACTATCTTTATTTTTTTAATTTTTTTTACCCGGCTTAATATTAGGACATACATTGGTAGAAATGTCAATTTAAAAGTATTCAATTCAACGACATATCCCACCCCCAGTAAGAGCAATGGAAGCTTCAAACGACGTTTTTGTGAAAATGGCTAAACTGGTTCTGCTCTATTTCAGACTCCTGAGCAAGTCCACTCGTCTCTCAATGACTCGCAACGCTGTCTGGGCCCTGAGCAACTTGTGCCGGGGGAAGAATCCGCCCCCCGAGTTTATCAAGGTAACTTCACAGACTTTGGACGAACCATTAAACAAGGTCTCCACACATTGTTAAATATACCTCATAGCAAGTCCACTCGTCTCTCAATGACTCGCAACGCTGTCTGGGCCCTGAGCAACTTGTGCCGGGGGAAGAATCCGCCCCCCGAGTTTATCAAGGTAACTTCACGGACTCTAGGCGAACCATTAAACAAGGTCTTTACAACCACTTCACACATTGTTAAATATCCCTCATGAAAGGAGTCGCTTATGCTAACGTAAGGCTAGTTTAAGTGCCTAGCTTTCTGATTTATTTATTATTGTTTTTTCGGTTAGCAACTTAAGTGTTACAAAATAACGTTATATTTATTATTATTTATATATCGTATTTACTCTATTAAAGACCGCCATCGAGTAAAGGCCGCATCCCTATTTTGACCACTCAAATTGTTAAGATTGGGATTCATAAATTCTATCGGCAAATTGCTCCGCATAATGCCCGCACCCCACCTTTGTAACTTAATATTTTAAAATTGCCCGAGGCCTATATTCCCGGCATTAATACAGTCTATATGGATGCAGGATGAGCGAAGCGAAGATTCCATTTCACTACATTGGAGAAAAAAATCCGGAATGTTTTGTTTTCTTTCTCTTTTTTTTGTGTGTGTCTGTTAACAGGATTCCGGCTAAACCGATACTCCAATTGCGAAGAAATTTTCTGGACACCTTCGAAATCTCTGAACTTAAAACTGCCACGTTTTTTAGCGCAATCGAAAAGTTATTCCTCAAAAAATCGCAATTTTACATTTTTTTATTTTTAAAAAATTTCTCCGACTTTTAACACCTACATGCTTTGTCCGATTGTAATGATTTTTTCACAGAACCATTATTTTATGAATTAATATATTCCTATGAAATTTGAGCGTAATCGAAAAAAAAATTCTCATGAAAATCGCAGTTTTAAGATTTTTTTGATTTTTCAAATTTCTTGATGATTTTTTTACAGACCTTTAAATTTTATGAGTTGATATATTCGTGTGAAATTTGAGCGGAACCGAAAAATTATTTCTCATGATGATCGCAATTTTAGGATTATTTTTTATTTTTAAAATTTCTTCGACTTATAACACCGACATGCTTTATCCGATTGTAGTGATTTTTTCACAGAACCTTAATTTTATGAATTTATATATTCGTGTGAAATTTGAGCGTAATCAAAAAATTATTTCATGAAAATCGCAATTTTACGCTTTTTTGTTTAAAAATAAATTATGCTCATCCAACAACGCGCCTGACAAAGCGTTTGCGAAGCTTCCTAGTAATATAGAAACTAGGTATCTACGAGATCAAGTAGGCGTACTCATATTTCTTCATTGGTTCATTGATTTTGAGTTCAAATGGTCAAATCTCCTAGGGTTGCCAGATTAGTGAAACTCAAATACGGGACAGTACTTTGCGTAGTGATACTGGGGTCTGGGGCAAAGCCCCAGCCGCCGGAGGCGGAAAATTTTTGGAGTTGCGTTTTTTGGGGAAGGGCCTAAAACGCATTTGAGGGTAATTCAGTGAAAATTTTAAAGCAATATAGTGATTGAAATAGGGAGATAATCAGATAAGGAATGTACAGAAAAGTAAGTAGCTATAATATAGAACCAAAATTATTATCACTTTATTGATAGGCACATTTTATTGATGATCAGATCATTGATATTTATTGCTTCGTTACTATTGCAACGTTACCATCTTCATCGTCACTCATGTTTAATGTTGTTTATCACTGCCTCACTCACTGAGTTTGAATGCGTTTGTCACACGCACGCCGCGCCCGGCTAGAGACACTCGCTGTGTTAAGATATCTATGCTCGCTACAATGACTCACTGCACTCATGCACTCGAATAACACCCACCACCAGCAGGCAGCAGCGGCAGACTGATCAGGCACCAAGGCCGGCCGAGGGGAAGGGATTGATAACTATACGCCCGCGCGTATTGTTAAAAAGCGCACAGGGACTACTTTATTCTAAATACGTGATATATGTACTGATCAATGGGTTAGAGCATACGGGACGCGGGAAACACCCATCAAATACGGGATTTCCCGGGTAATACGGGACACCTGGCAACCCTAAATCTCCCCAATTTACTCAATTTCTGTGAACTTTGGTAATTTATTCCAAGTAGCCTACCTAGATATTTTTAAAGTGCTCAATTAGGCCTAATAGTTAATTATGTACAGATTCCTTATGTTTAAGGTAGCTCAAGCAAATGTAATCTCTAGTTTTTGAGAGATTTATGAGATTCCATATATCGCTCAAAATAAACAAATAACGGACAATTAAATAAAACACACTTTGTTTACGTATTTAAAATGAATGAAGCCGAAATGAAGCTCACTTTTAAAACAAAATAGACACATAACAGGATTTTTTTATTGTTATTATTCACAGGCTGTGATTTGACTAGTGTATTTTTGTTTTTTCTAATAAATAAAAAAACACGGTTTGTGCATCAAATAAAGACAAAATTGTGTTTCTGAAACGCTTTTTAAATAAAATAAATATTATTGGTGTTTAGTTTTTATTTAATTAGATGCATATTAAAGGTATTAACTACCAACAAAAGATCTGGCATCACTGTAATCACAGTGTCTCGCGGGCCCCTACAACAAGCTGCAGGCCTAGGCCAACGATATTCGTGAGAACTGCCAATTCGTATTTGAATCATACCAAAATAATTAGTTATGAAATATGTATGATATATGTAGCATTTTATTAAATTAAAGAAACATTGGCAGAATACTTTAAAAGAGTAAAACGTGCATTTATTGCCAATTACAAAGCGTTTATAATTATTTGAACCCAGCGCGCACACAATAGTCTGCAGCAGACTGCATCAGTATCTCTCTAAGCGGCCGGCAGCCACAGTACACTTTGGCTCAGGCATAGCGCGTCCGCGTAGCACGCGAGAGGTAGCCGGTTCAAACCCCGGCTCTGACTACTTTTTTACTTTTTTATTTTTATCCAAAAATTATTGTTTACGTATTATCTGAAATACATTTTATTACTGTAATCTTTTAGTGCAATTTACTCTAAAATAGAAAACTTTTATCCAGTCTGTATTTGCCTGTAGGAGCTTTCACTTATGATATGACGAAGCCCGACTTTTATACGGCCCTGTTACCCGACCCGTCCACATTACCCGCAGGTTACCAGGGTAGTAACACAAAAAATCGTGGGTGGGGTGTCTAATGATCTGCTAAAAATCGCGCTCATCAATAATTATCGTAATAGCCGAGATGTACTGCTGTCCAGTAAATAATGACATACTGATGAAGTGGTAATTTACAATCACGTAAGAGGAAGACTGTTTTACTATAATGTGGAAAAGGCCAACTGGCTAGTTGCTATATAAAATGAAGAAAACTCATTGTTCCCTGTTCTTTGATCTGCTGTTGTTGTCTGTTCAGTCACAACAGTCTAGTCAAGGTCACGATGCGTTGTCGTGTTTGGTTCGGGGGGTGGGGGTGGAGATCGGTAGTGCACTGGCTGTCGAGCAGATAAATCTGGCTTTCAAGCAAGATAAGGAAAAATTATATTGTACAATTTTGGTATCGTGCATCTCATTCTCCACACTACTCCGCCATCTCCACAACACTGCAATTACATAATAGTACATCAATACATTCATTGTGTATTGGGTCAGGAATCTGTCATTTTCTAACATCCTTCTACCAAATGCAATTTATTGTTGAAATATTTTTATTATTATTGTTGTTTATCCTTGTTATTACATTTTTTAACAAGAAAAGGCGTCGACGCTAGCAAATATTTTGCTAAAACACTTGATATCTTTGTGGAAGTCTCGTGCCGCGAAGAGCCTTGCTAAATTACGTTAAACTAACATGGCACTTGTAGTTGGTTCTCCCATAAGTACTCCTTACACATGGAAGGGAAATGACTTACTGGGCAGTCTTTGAGGGCGGGCGGCAGGTCGTTCCATGGGTTAACAACCCGAAAAGAAAAAGCACGTCGGCCGAGCACTCCTTTAGCCGGAGGGGGTTGGAGGCGGGGGTGCCTAATATCGTCGCCTCTCAACACGCGGCCCTGGTTGATGCGCGCGCACACGTCAAAATCAGTGGCGCCACTGAGGCATCTTTTAAAAAACACCAGATCGGTGTATTGCAGGTGCATGGTCATTGGCATAACCTGCTTCTGGTCACAGGGTGGGGGGATGTTACGGCCATGTATGAAATGCAATGCCCTTCTCTGCACCCTCTCAAGCTTGGTAGTGTTCTCAATGGTGGTTGGGTGCCATGCGGGGAGGCCGAAAGTCATGGTGGGCTTAACTAGCGACAGGTAGGCCATCCTCTTGACGCGCGGCGTGCACCCGTTCAGATTGCGGGCCGCGAAACCCAGCACCTGCGCCGCCTTGGCCCGCACAATATCGGTGTGAACGTTCCATCGGAGGTCGCTTGTGATGTGCATTCCGAGGAGGCGCTGCTTGTCGACGTACTCGAGTGGGACACCATCTATGGTGTACAGGAAGTATAGTGGGGTGCGCGCGCGCGTGATGTCCATCATCTTGCACTTGAGGGCGTTGAGCGACATGCCATTGTTGTCGCACCAAATCTGAATGTCGTCTAGGTCTGCTTGAAGGGCGTCTGCATCCTCTTGGGTGACCACGATGCAGTACAGGGTGACGTCGTCAGCGTACTGGAGCATTTGGATCCTTGCCGAGGTAGGGAGGTCGGCTACGAAGACGTTAAACAGCAGGGGGCCAAGCACACTTCCCTGGATGACGCCCGAGGGCACGTCCCGGAATTCCGAGCGCTCGCCGTTGAACTGGACGAACTGCGTGCGGCCGACAAGGAAACTCTCGAACCACCTAAGCAAATTGCCCTTAATGCCATAATGCTCGAGCTTGGATAGTAGACGCACGTGCGGCACTTTATCAAACGCTTTAGACCAATCGAGAAAGACACAGTGAATGTGAGCTCCGCTATGCTCGTCCAGCGCTGCCGTCCATGCATCAATGGCGCCGGCTAGGAGAGTGGTGCAAGAACGGCGCTGTCGAAAGCCGTGCTGCGCCGCAGGGATGACGTTTTGGCTCTCGAGGAACTCGCTCGTCCGGTCTCTCACAAAACGTTCCATCGTCTTACCGACCAGTGAGGTGATGCTGATTGGACGGTAGTTCTTTATGTCTCTCTTGTCGCCGTCTTTGTAGATCGGTGCCACAGACGCCGTTTTCCATTCCGTTGGAATGCCCTGTTCAAGCGCCATGTTGAAGAGGTGGGCAAGTGAGTCGCAATATAATAAGCATAATATATGTAATTAATAATTAATTGCAACTTCATTGGCTGCCTGTATAAAACAAGTACCTATTATCTTTCTATTAATTATTATACCGGTTCAGTAGCAAAATTACATTTTGAAATCTCCCTGCAAATATGCTAAAGGCTCTAAGCCAATAAGATCAGAGTTAAGTTTACAGGGTTGCCAAGTCAAATCGTCAGGTTGCACTTCAGGATGCTATAACTTCTAAATTGGTTCAGGAACGTACTATTTTCTTGTTCTTATATCATTCGGAATTTAATATTCTTTAAGAAAAACAGTTTTTAAACAAAATTTATTCACAAGAAGTTATTTGAAATCATAAGTAAAGGTCGAAAAGTGTATGTATTTCCATGTTCCCCATGCTATGGGATAGGGCGACCTTCAAACTTTAGACCTGAATATATCGTAAAGTAGCTACTTTTTCTTTTTGCATTATTGTGTATTAGGTAATTATCTGTTAATATGCCAAATTTGAATTTTTTTTATTCACGTCGAGATACGCTTGAGCTACCTTAAATAAACTTAAATGTGCATGTTAATTGTAAAGTTTGTGAAGTGCAAGTTAAACTGGTTTTGTGGGAATTTAACAAATTGAAATTTGTGTTCTGGATTTTTTTTTTTCTGAGCTAGGCCCTTATATGGTTGTTTGAGACAATTTCTTTGCAACTAAGTAGGGTCTTCATTTACGTTCTTGCAAAATGTGAATTATATTGGTACGCGCCCTAACCGTTTGAAACCTAAGAAATTGCACCGACTTTTCCCGCATTTGCCTCTGCGACTCCTCTCAAGCAACGGGAAGAAACAATGTACATAACACATGTATGTAGGTAACAAGGTGTGGCCTATACACTGGCTTGTGTGTTTGCTTCAGTGTAGCACTCTCATTACACTAGAGGTATAGATAGGCGTACTCGATTCATTCGTGGCCACTAGCGTTTCAGTGTGAACACTTTTGACACTGGCTGCCAGTACAAAAGCAGTTTCTGGCATGCCAATTTTAAATAGTACATTTTGTAGTTGTTTTTGTGTATGTGTTTCAGAACTCTAAAATCTATTGTCTACACAGACTGGTACTTGAGCAGATGCTAAAAAGTAAAAACATGTTCAAATGTTTAGTAGTGGATCTGATGGGATTTATAATAATCATATTCATAGCTTAGGCCTAACCTAATTGAGCTTTGCACTGCCACTTTCTCGCACTCGTAACGTTAGTTTAAGCCAAGTCTAGTACGCGGAGTGAGTCATTCATTCACGGCCTACTATGTTGATATTTGTAGCAGTTAGGGCCAGTACTACGGTGGCAAAACCTGCAAAAAGCCAATTAAGTAGAATTTCATCATCATTTTTTGCTCTTTCTTGCGTATTATATTGTATTATTATTTATTACCTCTATTGAATAAGTTTCATTCATGACTCCTATATTGTAATTGGTAATCCAAATCCATGCATGTGCATAGGGGTATGTTAAGAGTTATACCTAATATTGTGCTTTCTAAATAATATGTAGAGATGTGCAAAAATGGTGACAACGAAATTCGCAATTTTTTTTAAAGTTGCAATAATCCCTTCAAATTCAGTTTGCACATGAATCTCATGAATTGTGATTGAATGGTACCAATTTCCAATTCGCGAATATTAGTTGATACCGCGAACTAGTGGCAAAATTAGCAATTTTGTCCTTAAATGCGAATTAGGTCACAAATTTTTTAAAAAAACATCAAAGTTTTGGTGGAGGTGCCAGGTCGAAGTCGAAATTAAATTAATACGTACTGGCTGGTATATATGGTGGAGGCGCCGGGTCATACAACGCGATTGTGAGATCTTAATAATCGTTTGAACGAGAGTAAGCTCAAAATCTTCATATCCATATCAAAAGACATTACATAAAAAAAGCATAATTTCGTAAATTTGGTGGAGGTGCCGGGTAGACGAAATTAATTCTGGTAAAAACTGTCGGAAACTTTGAAAACTGAAGGCTGAAATTGAGCTTAAAATTAAAACTGATTCTGAACTTCACTCTCATGAGCTTGTTTTTCTTTGAAATCATTAAAATCAATCAAATTATCCTGAAACTTTTTTTTTTTTAAGTTGTGCATGAGAAAATTGTGTTTTTTGGTAAATCGCGACAAATCGCGAATTTTTATTTTTAAGGCGCGAATTTTCAAACTTTAAAAAAACATTTTTGCACATCTCTAATAATATGAATATGAAAGCAACAGGCCTGTAAAACTCCCCCTGTCTGTTGCAGGTGAGCCCCTGTCTGCCGGTGCTGTCACGTCTTCTCTTCCACTCGGACGCCGACGTTCTGGCCGACGCGTGTTGGGCGTTGTCTTACCTTAGCGACGGACCCAACGACAAGATACAGTCCGTCATGCGCGGGCGTCTGTCGCAGACTCGTGGAGTTACTCATGTGAGTGTTGACATATCATTGTCTTACCTTAGCGACGGACCCAACGACAAGATACAGTCCGTCATAGCTAATCACGTTGGCTAAATCACAACCCCAGGTGCGAAGCATGCACTGGACTGCCTACTGTCACCAAACATTCTTTTGTTTTTAGTAAACTTTGCTGATTGTTAAAACATTATAACACGCAACACTGATGCATCTGTTTTTTAACTTATTTTACTATAAAACATGTATTAAATAACAATTTCTGTTACAATATTGAATTGTGAGACAACAATATACACACAAGCGTGGCTGTTATAAGTAAACGTGTGGAAAGTGAAAGTGATCGCTCGCAGTGCTCTCTTTCTGTCATACGGTCTCCCATTAATACGCCCCACGTTGCTAGGGCTACATATCTTTAGATGGGTTATTTCTTGCGTGCATGAATGCTATTTTTGTGGCCGCATAATGAACGCAGTCCAGACTGACGCTGTGTGAATGCGCCACGGTCTACTGGCCCAAAGTCCTTAGATTATCTGAGGGGTTTGAGTAAACTTAACTCGCTGCTTTATCGTGATTGGTTGAGACTCGAGCCAACCACTTGTGGCATAGAGCGCTCGCCGGTGAAGGCAGCATTACTGTGGAGCATTACTGTCAGCTGGAGAACTAGAGCCAATCAGGTCTCATCAGCCTAGACCCCAGAAACATTTCCTCGGCGTCTTGTCTGAATTTCGTACGTGGAGTGACCACAAAATTCACACTCATGAAATCACCTAAAGATAATATGTAGTAGTGATGACATCGGGTAGTAAATATTGGAGTCGACTCCGAGCTTGACCGGTAGATCGACTCCCGATCGCAATTTAAAAAATAAATAAAAAATAAAAATCTTAATTTTTTTATGCAAAAGTTATTTTTAGCCCACTACTCTAGGGATATAAATAATAAATAAATAAATAAATTGTATGAGTCTACCCACTCAGTTATATAACTGATTTTCAGTGGGGTTGCGTACAACGCTGTCCGGCCATTCCCCTTCCCCCCTCCACCCGCTACGTATCACTAGCTTGCTTGTCTCTTGGCCCGGCCAAGACTCTCGCTGAACTGTTATGTTTACGTTTTGAGATAAGATAACGACTAACAAGACAACAAGTGCAATCTCATTCAATTTATCAAAAAAAAAATCCCCCCCCCAACCCCGACCTTAATGGTGTCGACTCCGATAGGAGTCGGGTAGGAGTCGAGTACCCGATGTCATCCCTAATATGTAGCCCCCTGGTAGGCTCTACTTACATTTTACTTTTACCCATTATAAACATTCACTTCTCATTTTCACAACAAAACCACTGCCTGTTAGGCCAACTAGGGTATACCTTCCAAGGTCCGCTAAATCTCCTACTGGACTTTTGTTTGGGGCACTTCTGGACCCGGGGTAACACGTATAACTAGAAGTGTTCTTTTTTTGCAAAAGATAAAAAAAAAAAGTTTGAAATAAAGACAACAATTTTGCTATAGGGCCTAGGCCTAAATGCTAAATGAAGCTAAACAATTATGTTTATCAAAGAAAAATAGCCTACATTGATTTTGTAATTTTTGGGCAAGAAAGCACTTTATTACTGAAAATGGTATTCAACTGAAATTGCAATGAATAGTAGGCCCTAGTTGATAAAGGTCTGCTTCACAGTGAATTTGTAACTGTTGAAATATACATCTTGTGGGCTACCAGTGGGTACAAAGGAAATAAATAAGTGGCCCCTATGCAGAAACTGCTAGATGCTATTTTAATTAATATTTTTTTATTTTCATAATTGCGAGGAATGTAAAGAATGAAAATTATCAAAGTATTGAAATAACGTCAAAAATTTTAAAATCTATACTAATAACAGTAACAAAACAAGTCAGTAACAAGTGGTGCTCCCCCTCTCTAGGCACAACCAACACAACGTTGTATCCGCCGCCCTCCGTGCGGTTGGCAACATCGTAACGGGAGACGACGTACAGACGCAGGTAGTGCTGAACTGCTCCGCGCTGCCCTGTCTCCTTCACCTGCTGGGCTCGCCCAAGGAGAGCATACGCAAGGAGGCTTGCTGGACCATATCCAACATCACCGCCGGCAACAGGCAACAGATACAGGTCAGCCACGATGAATACGATTGTATGGCCATCGCCGCTTGCAATTTCCTTCCTGAGCCCTGATTCGAGTACCTTTCTTGACTCTTAACCCATAATCTTTAAGTAGCTAGCACCAACCAAATCATCAGTCAGCAAGACCTACACTGTTTGATTGTATGTTCTTTGCTGTATCCTCATATTCCGTACACACTTGACGTTTTTAAAAGTGTAGCGTACACTGAGAGTAAACTCTGCAACCAGTTGAATACATCATTTGTTCATCAAGTACGGTTTATTAATTATTTACTTAAACTAGGAACATGAATCAACATGTTTCAATGGGGGAAAAGGTACAGAAGGATGACAGCTTACCTTAAAAAATGTTAGGTAGGTTGCAGAGACACAAATAGATGAGTAGATTATTATTATTATTTATTTATTTATTTATTTATTTATTTATTTATTTATTTATTTATTTATTTACAAGCTTCCATGAATTCACTAAAGTGAATGTGACTGACATTGAAGTATTAGTAGGGATGTGCGGGTACCCGAAAAACGGGTAATTTTCGTGTAGGTAAAATTACCCGACCTCGGGTCGGGCCGTCAATTCCTACCCGAAAAAGTCGGGTCGGGTAGAAGTAATAAAGAAACACGCCAATCTGCTCCTTTTAAACCTCCCGCTCACACAGCAAACGAACAGCTGACGTCGGAGCGGACCAATCGCTACGATGTGGGCGCGGCTATGCTATGATGCTGTGTCCTTGGCTCTTCCGGCGCTGTTCCCGCTGGAGTAATAGGCCCTACTGACCGTCATTACTCGTCGTCTGGTTATTCAACGCTAATAACGGCATAAAGCAAGTTGAATATTACGTACGTGGGAGAATGGTGAAAAAGAAACACGCTAATAAACATCGTCGAACAAAGTTGCAATTCATCTAGAAGTCCGATCTAGTGCGCATCGTTGCGCGCAGCAGAGCGTTGGGCGGAGTCAGACCGAAAGGCTGGTGCAAACGCGCGATTTCGTCAGATGCATGGCTGGTACAAACGCATGATTTCGTCGGCCGGAAGAGAAAAATACGCGATCGCATCGGTTTTTCTTGGGGTTTTCGTATCGGAAATATTAGAAAACGATTGTTACGATATTATTTCCGAGAATAACGAACGATTGATGCAGGAAAACGATAATAGCGGGGTTTCACTGTACTAGGCCTAGGCCTACTCAAGCAAAAGTTCATAAGACGCCGATTTGGAAGTACTTTGCGTCAACACAGCCCAGAGTGGCTACCTGCAACCAATGCAAAACTGTTTTGTAGGAAATTTTTTTCTAAAAATGAATTCACAAATAAAAAATAAATTCACTACCCGAGCCCGACCCGAGGGTACTTTCAATTACCCGACCCGAGCCCGACCCGAGTTCAAAAACCACTACCCGCACATCCCTAAGTATTAGGTATCAAATTTTAATCAATTATAAAATTAGTTGTGCATTTTTTTAGTATCTATTAATTCAAGTCAAAATGTGTTAATGCATGTAAATGTAGCAAGTGGTGGGTATTCAAATTGACTTATCACTCGTTTATTCCCATCTAGGCGGTGATTGATGCCAACATCTTCCCGGTGCTAATCGACATCCTAGGAAAAGCAGAATTCAAGACCAGGAAAGAGGCTGCGTGGGGCATCACAAACGCAACGTCGGGAGGCACCGCGGAACAGATCAGATACCTTGTGGACCAGGTTAGTACGACACTGAACTGAAGAACCGCTCGGTGGGGTCAAGCCTTGTGTACCAACTGTGTAATATGTTGGCAGCATTGTAGGAATTATTTGGATACAAGGTTGATGTGATGTTGAGGGGTTACTTACCTTGTGATATTTTACTTTCTTGATTTGGTTAGTCGGTAAACACTCCCGTAGGTGTAACTTATTATTTACTACAATTCAGAAATTTAAAAAAAAAAAAACGCCTACCTGGAATGCGGGAGACCCGTGGTTCGAATCCCGGTTGGGGTGGACTTGTTTAATTTCTGAATTGTAGAAAATAATAATATTTTGCTTGATAATTATTTGAACTCTTGAAGCAAAATTTTGCTAGTGCGACCCACATTCGCATGCAAACCAGCTTTTTGATTTAAGACATCTGAAAACTGGGATGCGACCTACAATCGAGTAAATACGGTAAGAGTAAGGTAACCCACCGCTGGTTGTTCCAGACGTGCATCCCGCCGCTGTGCGACCTGCTGACGGTCATGGACGCCAAGATCATCCAAGTCGCGTTGAACGGCCTTGAGAACATCCTGAGGCTCGGAGACCAGGACTCCAAGACCCACGGGGGAGTCAACCCCTACGCCGTGCTCATAGAGGAGTGCTACGGTGAGAACATGAAATAGAAATAAATACATTCGTGTCTAGAGTCGACCCACTTCACAGAACTGATTTTCAGTTCGGAGGCCCGTAGGCTTGTGGATTAAGATACAATTTAGAAGTAGCTAAAGTCGTTTCCAGCAGGTAAAAATATCTTAGACCTAAGCATGCATTGTTATTGTAAATCTGTCACTTTGGAATTTGATGTTCAAAATAACAGAAATATGGCTTAAGTACATAAAATCAAAACTGTTGGTAGTCTTATTTTTAGACAACATAGGTACCTGGACTGAACTTTATGTAGCCTTTGCCTATTTTTTTATGTTTAAAGTTTGTAGTTTGCAAACACTCAACGTAAAGGTTCGGGTAGAAAAAAAATTAAGGGTGAACACAACTTAAATTTATGGGTTAAAGTAAATTTACAGGACCCTACTAATGGTGAATACAAACTGTCATACGTACATGAATGAAGTGCTGGATAGAGATGCTTGAGATTGTGAATCTGCCCTCAGGCCTGGACAAGATCGAGTTCCTGCAGTCGCACGAAAACATGGAGATCTACCAGAAAGCGTTCGACATCATTGAGCACTACTTCGGCTCGGAAGAAGAGGACAGCAGGGTGGCGCCATCTGTGGACGAGTCTCAGCAACAGTTTGAGTTCAACGCAGATCAGAACGTGCCGATGGGCGGCTTCCAGTTCTAGCCGATCGGCTCTGCTCTGCTCGGCTTACGTAGCCACCCGGCCGTCGTACCCGCATTCCCTATCACATGTTAGTAGATGAACATAGCGCACCGACAAAACGACACGTAGGCCTGTGCAAATATTGGAATAATTTCCACGAATATTCACAATATTTCATTCGAACTTCGAATACCAAATGCATATAGTTTTTTTGTACATTTTTCACACCAATTTTTTATCATAAGTCTGATATAAAAAGCAAATAGTCAAAAAAAAACACATCCTAACGTACAAACTGCCTCTGTCTTTAGTTTTCAAGTCAATATTCAAGTGTATTCTTGAGATAAATTATTCTATCTTGACTATTCGCGCAGGCCTACCGACATGCAAACATGTTTCATGGGGGGTTTCTGTGTATTTTCCGTTGTTGTACGATGGCACGTTTAAGAGAGTGAGAGTCGAGGCCGCCATCTGTTCCCGTCAGCGCGCAACTACGTATTCGTTCGTCGCTAATCGTTGCTTGCTTCCCGCAATCTCCTTGATACAATGTCACTCTCACATCTCCTCTTTACAGCCTATGCTTTAGTCTCCGGTCGTCTCCCGATTGCTTTATCATTACCAACTATTTGCCCGAAAAATCTTTTCTTTTTTTTAGTCCATAGACTAGGGCTGTGCGAATAGTGAATTTTCAGTTCGAATCGAATATCGAATATTCAAATGCAAAAAGTTTGAATATCGAATTCGAATAACGAATAATTTTTTCTTTCGAATAGTTTTGAATAATGATTTAAATAACAGCATTTTTTTCAAAAAGTTAAGTTTTGTTAATAAGTGTTTGATATTTACACGAGATCAACGTCAAAATTTGGATGTAGGCCTACCTTAGGCTGTGAAGTGAAAAGTGACTGACGAGGGGTGATGTTGCAGCAAAATAAAAACCATAGACCATAGATGGACAAAGATGAAAATAGAGGCTTATATTTTGAGCCTAGGCCTAGGTCCTACTGAAAATCAAGACAAGTGATGACTTAATAACATACCTAGGGCCTAGCCCTAGGCCTAGACCCTTGCCTAGCCTTTGTATATCCAATTCTTTGACTTAGGCCTAGGCCTAGGCCTACCACAAATCAAGACAAGTCTGACTTGATAACATGCCCAAGGTACCTAGGCCCTAGACTGGTCCTAATCACAAAGATAAGTGATAGGCCTAGCCTAAGCCTAGGCTCACTAATTTCAGTGAAACCGAGGCCTAGCTGCTAGTCCAGTGCTAGGATTGGATACACAAAGGTGCTAGCCTAGTCTAGGGCTTTCTAAACCTAGGGCTAGGCCTAGGCCCAAGGCATGCCCAAGGTAGGTAGTAGGGCTGTCAAAAGATCAACAAGTCCCAAATGGGGTTTGAACTTGAAGACAAATGCCTTGCAAACGCGTCGTCATCTTCCACAACTTAATACAGCACAACACCAAAATAATTAATTTAATCATTAAAAAATCGCAAAGACAACGAACACTCGTCAAAACAATCACAATGAAGCAGTTCAAAGACAGGTTATGAAGGTTTTGATGCCATTTTTGTTGCCATAACGAAATTTTTCTTTAGTCGACGCTAGCGCGATCTATCGGCGAAAACGTTAACTTCTTGTACTTGTACCAAAGTCGAGCTCTGGCGGCGAAAATTCAAACTCCTTGCACTTTAAGCGGGCTTTTTAACAGTTACCGCGAGACTCGCAATGAAGCCAAAATAGTTCGAATTTCGAATAGTTACTATTCGAATTTCGAATCGAATATTGGAAAAAAATTATTCGCGAATATTATTCGAAATTCGAATATTCGCACAGCCCTACCATAGACCTAACGGCAACGCCTGAGTTCTAGAGTTTCCCGGTCCTGATAATTGATTTTTGTATTGTTTCCAATAATTTAAAATATGGTCGAAAAGTCTTTTCTTTTTTGAGATAATCTACCAGAAAGGCGTAAAAAATATGACCGTAGCCCACATGTAGCCCTACTGGTTGTACAGTACGTATCGCCTAATTCCACGGAAGGAAATTTTATTATTTGCTTAAGTGCCTGAATGTTTAATTGCAAATGACAAGTAGTATTATCGTGATGGCAAGCTTAGAGATGGCAGTAATTCCAACTTTTGTGTTCTTTTGAAATGGGCATTGCTATGTTGGTAGCCTTGAGTATTGCCTATCTATTATTTTGTTAATTAAGTGTTAATGTTCATTGTCCAGTTATCCATTCTTACTGATTACTATTTAGTCGGGGGTCAACTTTGAAAGACTCAAGTTGTACATTTTAGTTTTTCGGATGCACATTCATCTTTGGAACGTACATATCATTCAAGCATGTTAGCCTTACAATTTAGGAGCCTATGCTTTAAATTCAATCAATGTTAACTGTTTTGTATAATTAAACCTTTGGATTTGGTTTGTGTTGGGGGAAGAACCTGTTGACAGGTACAGTTGTCTGATACAAAATAAAGTACCTAGTAATCTGTCCTTGGAATTAATATTCAAATGTTAAGTTTAATCAATGACTCTAGTACAAAAGGCACAGCATGCAAATACTAAATTGAGCTTCATTAGTCTCCCCCTTTTCACCCTTGAGATGTGATATCTACATTTTGATTCACTTTTCATTCCCCGGAGATTTATGTTCTGAATTGCAAACGGGTCGAACTTTAGTTTCAATAAATAAATGCTCGTAATCATTTACCTTTATTCTTCCGAAGTCATTAGGCAACTGCATGGAATCATCTAGATCGTGTCTCCTTCCTTGAACCCAATGCGAGCAACACAATAACACGGAAATATACGTTTCACCGCAACGAAAACAACTGAAGCACGAGTGGTGTTATAATATTATTTTAGAGAATATGAATCTTTGGAATCGTGTTATGCCCCCGGACGTCCAGCCTCTCACTTCTCATGCTCGGCCAAACCAACTGAATATTACGTTGTTATGAAAGGTGCAACGTTAGTACTTGCGAAGGAAGTCATAACCACACCTCCTTGTGCATGTTGAATCCATTTTGTTTGTATTGTAGATATATCTTTAAACGTGGTTTGTTGTGCTGAAATGAAATATATATATTATATAGTTTGAAGTGAGGATGTTGGGAGTGAGTTTTACCAGCCTTTCCTTCTTAGGCAATGTCATAACTCTGGTTTCAATCTTTATTATCAAGGTTAACAATCCAGTAGGGTACTGGATTGGCAACCTCGATAATCGCTTCAACATTGCTAATTAATATAATGAAATTCACTAGGTGTAAGTAGTTGGTTCAAGGGTGGTCGTCATATTACGATATCGCACTGAGAGGCAAAGAAGTTGATCACTGTCTTTCTAAGCTGTGTTTGTAATATGTACACTTGCTGACAGACTTGGGCCTGTTTGCGTAGTCGTTTCTGGGTACTGGCTTACTTGCTTAGGTGTGCCTCGGTGATATTTTATCCTAGCAGCTAGAGGCTACAAAACTGTACTAGGTCGATCTTAGTAACTTCACATTACCCATGATGGAAATTCGTCGTTTTGCACGATTCATATAATGTTTCTGTGTGATGGATATGTTGCCAAGGTAGGCCTAAGAGTATGCGTGCCGTACGGGCCTAAGTGCAAAGAGAAAGCGTCCCGGCCACCCTAAGTGAAACTAGTGCGCCATATGGATGGTACATGAGAGCTTTGATGGGAACAAGCTGCCTGACAGATCCAGGGTAGATCTATATGAGTTGGCTAGAGCAAAATATTTATTTTCTTTTTGCAGGAAACTACTACCTACCCATTGTTTTCAAGGCCACACAACCATTAGTAAGGAATAAGGATCCAGTTTTACTATACTGTTCCCAGTTATTAAGCCTATTCCAGACCACTCGTATCGATATTTTGAAAGTAAAAGAAAATGTATGAAAGTTAGTTCAATGAAAGAGGAACTTGATTAAAAAATGAAAAAAATAACTTTTTTTTGGATGGGACAAAAGCTTTATTTTGGCCATTATATACAAATTTTGGGTCAGTAAGAAAAGGAAAGTTCTAGGTGCAATACTTAATTTTGAACTATGTTTTTTATTGTTTCAACACACTTTGTCTCCGTACTGAGTAGGCAGGCTATAATAGAAAATAATTTTCTGAAATAATGTTTGATGTGCAATTTTGTTACAAATAATAGTTTTGAACTGGTGGACGAAAAAAATCTTACATCAAACGTTATTTCAGAAAATTATTTTCCCTTATTTGGTTGAAAGCAAGAGCCGTAACGGACCTTTTATGACCCCTAAAATTTCTCTCCAGAGTAGGGTCATCTCCATTCGACATCTTGGCTCACCAGTGTGTTAGAGTTATGCTACGCCTAACTAATGACGATCTTATCAAATTCTGACCAGAAACCCTGGTTACAAATAGTCTGTTTAAAGGAGATTTGATTGATTGATTGATTTGATATTGCTTAACGTCTCATATTTATGCAACTAGGCTAATCGAGACGAAGGGAGGGACGTAAGGGATGACGCGGGGGGACAAGGGGTCAAGAGGATAACAATGAAATTCTAAAGAGCCAGGTTCCAAAGCCATTCACTATATTTTGGCTTGATAGCATACCTATTTGGGAAAATAGAAAAATGCGGTCGAATAGCCTTAAATTAGCATGTTCCTATGGTGTAATGCTTTCCACATTGAAACATTTGCCGGCGTTATGTCATGGTCAAAGATAATTATGTTTTAGTCGAAACCGACCCCATTAAATCTCTTGCCTATCTGAATCCAAACCTTTGTCTAGAGCCTTGCTCTCGAGTCTTACGAAAGTTTGTTCTGTGGAACGAAGTCCCACCCTGGATCTATCGGACTAACGCGTGCACTGAATTGTGCAAGTAAAACTTAGATATACGTTCTACCTATAAATAATAAGTAGAGGTGCATAAAAATAGTGTTTTAGTTTTTTTCTGAGCAAATTTAGCGGTTTACAGTTCACACCATTATTTTTCCTCTGATAAATCCCGAGTGCAGGGGATTTCTTGCTGTTTTAGTGAGAAATTATGCCATGGAGATTCATTTTAAGTTTTAAATAAGTATGCAATCTCAATATGAATGGGAAAGCATAATTTAATTTTTAGTGAAATTTAAATTTGCACTTTGAAATAATTTTTAAAATATATGTTCATCGATTAAGCATAGGCCTATCTTCGATCTATCACTTTAAAACACAAATTTTAAGTACCTCTATTAATAAAAAATGGTGATAACTTAATTTGTGAATTTTTTTATTGTAAATTAACTAAATTTTAATGCCAGAAAAATTAAATGTCCGCAAATTACATTTTGGAGAAGGATAATACATAATTTAATGTAAGTTGAGATTTTATAACGTAAGGCCTATACGGAATCGAATAGCCCAGTGAAATGGAAACAAAAACAGTCTAATCTAAATTTAGAAAAAGCTAAATTTCCGTTTTTAGCTCACCATTTACCATTACATTTACCATTATGCCAACCTATGTAACGCTAAGTGTTGGGACGATAGATCGGACAGAATCCGATGCGTGGCTGGCGGTGGATGGTGTCATGTGCTAGTGTTGAGTTGAGTATACGCTGTCAAATGTTGGCCTAATGTAACTCTTACCCCCACTGCCTTCTTGTTTGTGGTGCCTGTGAACTAAACGAGCTGCGGTTTAGTATGTGGTTGTGAGTTGTGGATGAAAGTTATCGTAGATGAGTTGAAATGTATTCAACGGAAGATCGTTGCGACCTTCAGCATAGAGATGATTCCAGAACGTATTCTTTGGTGCTGTATTTATTTTTCACTCAAAATAGAAAACTTATTTCATGGTTTTGAAAACATACTTGATTTGATAATAATATATACACCAATCAATGATCTTATGTAGTCGATTTAACAGACACATGTGGATATTGAAATAATTCACATGTAAACCTATCTATGAAATCCATTTGACAGACACAGGTTAGATGAACACTACATGAAATGCTCTATATCTTATCAAGATGCTCTTGATTTTGTTTCGTATCCGGGATCATCTTCTGTTGGTAGCAGTGTAAACATCTACTTGCTAAGCATCCGTACAGTATGTCCATTTCTCGCCGTGAGTTACATCTTCTGTAGGAATTTGTCCACAACTGCACACAAACTGCTTAATAATAAGTTAATAAAAATATGTTTTATATCGGTTGCAACTTTCTTTGTGCTTTGCCGTAATTGTAGGCAAGCCATCTATCTCACTACCTAATATAGAATAAATATAATTAAACCTAGAGTAATTTATGTAAGGTCTCTACTTAGCAGTGTGGCGTACCCCATAACGGAAGGTCGTTGCGCGTCTGACTTGCACGGTATACACGAGACTGCCCCTAATTGCTGCGTAACATTTTAGACCTGTTTTGCGTAAGGACGGGCGTCTTCCTCCCAGACGAGACTTTCTTTCTTTGTTTTTTTAA
The DNA here is from genome assembly GCA_024449915.1 of Sweltsa coloradensis. Classification (NCBI taxonomy): domain Eukaryota; kingdom Metazoa; phylum Arthropoda; class Insecta; order Plecoptera; family Chloroperlidae; genus Sweltsa; species Sweltsa coloradensis. The sequence goes on from JAMZAV010002068.1 coordinate 158,507, forward strand.
AGTACGCAGCGACCTTCCATTCCGTACGGACCCTGCCAGGTATTGACCGTGGAGTATGTGTGGGTGAATCGACAAGACCTTAATAAATAATAAAACTCGTTTAATGACTAAGTGGAGACACCCCTATCGACTGACTATGCTAAAACTAAGTAAAGAAAATAAAAATACGTTGAAAAAGTGCTACGCAATACCAATATCAAACGATAAACTTTGTCCACAGACTTTTATTTGTACAGTTCGTTGTTTTGATATCTGGAGTTTTCTCTGATGTATATAATTATAGACGTGTACGTACGCACCATAGACTGACGGAGCGAAGACGAAGCCTGTATGGGAATACTAGATACTAGTAAAATAAAACTATAAAATAAAGAAAATGAAGAGTTTGCCAATGATGATAAATATGTATGTCATAAATTAGTATATTTATTATTTTGAATCATTGGCACTAAATGAAAATTATACAAATTCACTTTTATTGTAGGGTTATTAATGTTACCTTCCGTTCGTTTATTGACGAAACTCGACGACCACTGTCTGCTCTTCTGAGAAACTTGGTCGAAATGAATAACAATCAAAAAACTTTTTTTAGTCTTGTTAAATATTTTAATATTTTTCACAAGACTTTTGGGACTTGGTGATGCTTTCTTCGAGTATGGCTGACTGTGCATGAACCACTTACAACCACTACACTTGTGCTTCACAGTTATTTTGCCGTATTCCTTTGAAATTGTACAAGAAGCATTCAACAAGGTTTTAATAACGGAGACTTTGCATGGTAGAAAGCCGGACTAAGGCCAGTCAATTTTTTTTAAAGTGCCGGCTAATGCAGAGAGCGTCTCTTTTCTTGGCCATGTCTGTACGGCTATTCTTGGCGTCGTCCAGGAACGGGAGAACAGACGCCCACATCTCCTCTCGGCCTCCAAACGTTACCCCCATCTTCTTTCATTGAAATATTTTCGTGATTACGCACCTTGTCTTACATTCGAAGCGAGTGTTCGTAGCTTAAACCTGAGAGCACGTAGGCTGTTAATATCGTACTCGTTGCTTGTGAGACTCAAGCGGGAGTTACGCTCTGTAACCTCAATGTTGACGCAACATGAGCGTAGCAGACTCCGACGTACAAGAGTAAACGTTTAACTAATGCGCACAACGCACCAAAGAGTTGGTAGAATGATAGCCCACTCTGCCGTAATGAGAGTAGCCCCACCTTCATAATGAACCGTGAACAGTTTTTATCGGTCATTCGGTCGAGTAAGCCCACAAATCTACGAATAGATGTTTTGGAGGCTGACAGGACTTATTTTTTTTAGTTCCTTGCTACTATTTGATGTCTTAAATAGAAGAATTTTAGTTGATAAATAATACAATACCAATTTATTACTATCTTACTTTTTAAGTTTTGTAGTTTTGTTATTGTTGAAATACCTTTGTTTAGTTATTTTCTTCGAGCTCTGGTTCCGTCGAGTACGAAGAACTAATCTCGTGTACAATGGACAGTGTCATTAGAATTACTGTAAGCCAAAAAACTGTCTGTTTGTACCAAAATGAAGAAAAAATAGGATGTTGGCAATTTTTACAGCACTTAATGAAAATTTACCAAATATGTTAATATTGTTTTCTTCTTGTTTTCAATAAACAAAATACTGTGATACATTAGTAATTTTAATTCGTACTTTACGAAAGTTTAAGAGTGAACTACTGGCACGATATTTTGCCAAACAATGTGAGCTGTTGGGTATGCAAATTGCAAACAGCCTTACATAATATTGTAGTTCACTAGCGAACACCACACTAGTTATTCTTCGACTTGGTGGATTCGCCCTATAAGAAAGTGCTGGCTACCATCCTGTTTAAAACGCATCTAAGTATGGGTAAAATTATTATTGAACGTGAACAAACTCAATTAGTTAATACATAATCGAAACATTGAAAGTGAAAGATGTTAAGAAAACTGGTTTGTTGCAAGAGAATGAAACTTGCCTAATCAGTATGTCGCCACAATACGATAATTAAACTAGATCAACCAAGGATGAATATGTCAACTGTAAATTGTGACAAACATTTTCTTTGAAATAAACATAAAATTACTACCTTCACCTTTGCCAAGCAGTTTGTTTATTTAATCCCATGTTGTTTGTTTAAAGTTGTCAAGTGTTATGTACAGGCAGTCTTGGGCACGTTCCCCCAAAGAAGGAACTTTGAAAAGTTAAGTTACTTCTGCCTTTAAAGGAACTGAGACATTCCTCAAAAGTTACTTAGTTCCTTTCACATTCCTTATACCAATATAATAAATAATAAAATAATAATAATAGTAATAAATGTGATAGTAGTTAATTTATCATTACTTTTATTTATTAAAGCGAGTCCCAGTCCATGTGACGAGGGTGGCGCCATTTTCGAAAATACAAGATGTCTCAAGATATTTTTCATACTGCAGTTCACAATATCAGGTACTGGAATTCGACGGGATTACGATAGCAAAAGGAACTTAAAAAGGAACTTTAAATTCGTTACAAGTTCCCTCGAAATGGTAACTTTGAGGTTACAAGTTCCTGATCTAAGAAAAGAAACGCGTTCCCTTTAAGTTTCTGAAAAAGGAACACGTTCCTCCCCAAGATTGTTACAGGCCTACTGAATTTTTTTTAAATCTTTGAATGATTTCAGAATTCAAAGGAAGAGAGATCTCTTTGCTCACCGATTCTCTAAGAGCTGCGTTAAATTTAAAGGCGCCGAATGTTAAAACACGGTGGCATTATTTATCACATTTAACGCGAACCTTACAGAATAGTCCTGCAGGGCTGGTTTGTATTCACTTTATTGAGCGAGCGTCTCCACTTTACTCTTATGGCTCGAATGTCTATTTTTTGTGTTTTTTTTTTGTGTTACTGCTTCGGTACAGGTCGCACCGTTTCTCTGATTAACCTGAAATTTTGCACACATGTACATACCACCTATGCGGGTTGCTGTATAGTTTTTGAACAAAATCCGATCGTTTGTTATAAAAAATAAAAATGTTCCGATCGTTATGAAATTTTGCAGGGTCAATAAGTACAACAATCTCGCCTATTTTACAAATTTTCAGCTAAATCGGTCAAGACCTTAAGTAGTGTAGATAGAAATTACATTTTAACAAAAGTAACATTACCATGGCAACGAAAAGTCGCACGAGAATTCTGGTCACTATGCACTATGCAAGTAATCAAAATACTATTGAGGAAGCTGTGTATTATTTGTTACCAAAGAGTTAAAATAGTTTTCCCAAAGAAATGATGTCAAGGTCCTCTAGATGGCGGTGGATTTTATCCACAAAGCAAAGGTTTACCCACGGGTCTACCCAAATACCTTGCCAATAATAAATAATATTGGAAACATGGCCCCGTGGACAGTGAACGTCCAAATTTTAAAATTTTAAAAAATGTGCAATGTGGGTCTAGCTATAGCACGTGCTCGCTCATCAACGCGTCCAACTGAGCGTTTCCTAGTAATTAAACTATACCACAGTAAATCAAGTCTGTGATTGAGTGTAAACACTTAAATAATAGGGAAGTCTCCTCGGTCCTAGATATTAGCGCTGGTGTACAGAATCAGTAGATATTCACTTAAAGACACCATTGCCGTAGTTTATAACACTATTAAATAAATTATTACACTCTTAAGTAAAAACTGTCTATTCCACAGAGGTACAAAGTTTTACGTTTACTCTCCCGCGCTTTTATTGTGAAAAGACGTTTGACGTCATATCTCAGTAGACAGCGTTATTTATGAATGAAATTGACCACGGTCTTCTAGATCACGGAGCTAAATTCACCTCTCGGCCGTTCACCAGCTGGTGTTAAAACACTAGTTCATTGTTGACATTTTCTTTATTAATTAAGCGAGCGTAGCGAGCGTCTCCACTTGACTCTTATGGCTTGAATGTCTGTTTTTTTTTTCTTTTTTTCTGTTACTGCTTTGATACAGGTCGCACCGTTTCTCTGATTGACCTAAAATTTTGTTTGCACACATGTTCATACCACCTATGCGGGTTGCTGTATAGTTTTTGAACAAAATCCAATCGTTGGTTATATATAAAAAAAAAAAAATGTTCCGATCGTTATGAAATTTTGCAGGGTCAATAAGTACAACATTCTCTCCTATTTTACAAATTTTCAGCTAAATCGGTCAAGACCCTGAAAGACTTATTGGTATGTAACATTATGGGAATGTCGTACTCGGGTCGTGTTGCACGTACCGGTGCTCGCTCAACAACGCGTTTTCCTAGTGTTATCATATAACCATTAATTAAATGTTATAATATCTTAATGTACAAATAATTGTTTATTAGTATTTTTTAATCATATTAGAAACAAATTTCATTCTTAAAAGGCTTCTATAAGTAAGGTAATCAGCAAAAATGAATTTTTTAATGACCACACGGTGATTGTTTGTACGGTTATGACGTATTGCCCCGTTTTCCCGCCATTATTACATGTAAAACTTAAAGCTCACTTTTATGACTGAAAATATTTTATAAATATATATATATATAATCAGAAACTGGCCCTAAATACAGTAGAATAATAAAACAGTGGTGAGACTTCCCTATTGGCAACTTAATAATTAAATAATAATGGCGAAAGCAGATCTTGTACAAATTTGCATTCGTGATAAATAGAACGTTTTATTTCCATGACTATTTTTTACATCTACCGTAGTACAGTAGTTCAGTTCAGTTCACCAATTTTTTTATTTGCATGTTATTAATTATTACAGGTTTATACATGCTACAAAAAAGAAACAGCAAAGCCCACAAAGTTTTTTGGATACTTGAACGTGGACAGTTATATACATATGTACATAAAAGGACAAAATGGTGAAAGACAAAAAATAAATTAATACAATTTACATAACATTTCAATTGTGCACTACATTAGCCATTTTACATACTTAAACTTAATATTACATTATTAAACTAAATACTGGACATTGCTCAAATAATAATTTATAGATAGATTTCATGAGACACAAGTTCTATTCCACATTTCATTATCGACATTTCCTATTGGTAAGTTTGTAATTTGTATACAGGGTAATAAAATTAGAGAAAGTGTAATTTTATGATTAGTTTTTATTATTTAATTTAGTTAATTAGTAATTATATTCCCAAGGTAGTCTGTGTCGTTTTCAGAAAGCCAAGTATTTATTTCCATTTTAAAGTTGCTAATTCTGCTAAACTGCTTGTAAAAGAATCGATTAGTGCACCTTGTAAGTTGAAACATTTTATTTTGCATGGATGTGTGTATTCACGGTTGATTGATTGATTGATTTGATCATGGATTTCAGTTACTAGTCCATGATTTGATATTGCTTAAAGTCTCATTGGATAAGCGAAGCAAAGACTTCAATTTCACTGACCCCTCCCCCCCCAAAAAAAAAAAAAAGTTAGCTCGGGCAAGCTGCTCGGGTGTGCTGTTTTTTTTTCAGAGAGAGAAAGCTTTTCAAAATCACAAGTGTTTTTCTTGACAGCTTCAAGCCAAGCTTCAAGCTTAGAGGCTTCAAGCCAGTGTTCAATATCAATGCTTCAAGCCATGGTGCTTCAAGCGGTCTTCTTGTACCACAGCCTGCCCACTGAGCCTGCTTCCGTTTGCAACAGCTCGAGCAGGCTGTAACCCGTCAAAAACCGGAAATACGTCAACATTTAGTACCAAAGTTGACCGCTTGGTTTGTCGCTGCTTTTCACTTGTTTTTGGCGTGTTGGGAGTCGACGATTGCCTCCGCATTCGCGTCTGCCGGTGGAGCATCTAATTTGTTCATTATTAAAACGTTTTTTAATATGCAAATACGCTACACTCGTAATTGCTTCCTGCGAGGGATATGCGTTGTGTATTTATTCGCATTTACTTCATTCTACCTTCAGATTCCCGGTAAGTTGTTGGCCTAGCCTAGGCCCTTGCTTCAATTCATTTTGTTTTCTTGCGAAGGTTTGACGCCCTCATGTCACCAAAACTAAACAATGCCCCTTGTTTATGCGTGTTTATCTTTAGGAAGTTTAGGCTTTGGTTAACAGTTGCCATAGAGCCTATCTTGTTGCTGGGTCTGAAAAGTTGTTTGCATTCATTTAGGTAACTTGACGAGCTAGCCTAGGCCCTAGGCTCCTCACCCTCGGGCCTGGTTATTGAACCTGTGTCGTGGCCACAGTTTCACAAAAAATTACAATTTAATTGAACTGTTTTGTCGTTGTGTTTGTCGGTAACATTTCTGGTTTAGACTATGCCTGACATAACACTCGTTTACTTACATAAATTTTAAGCCATGAGCTTAGGCCTAACACATTCCCCTTGTCCTAAAAGTCTGAGGATTGGTGCAGGGAGCTTTGGTAACGTTTCACATGCGTCCTACTCCTGGGGCCTATGTCCTATTCCAATTACTCATACACAATGTTTACAATATAGACTAGGGCCTAGACCTAGTCCCCCCCCCCCCCAGGCCCAGCCTAGGGCACTGTTTCGGTTAAAAATGGCCAACTTTTAAACACACTGTGTTGTGTGTGTTAAAGGTTTTGAAGGTTTTTTGTTTAAAATAGCGACGTTAAAGGTTTTGAAGTTTTTTTTTGTTTAAAATAGCGACGTTAAAGGTTTTGTAAGGTTACTTACATCAGTGAGTGTAGCCTACGGCTCGGTGGAAGTGCTGGTGAAATGTTGGCCATTCTTAACCGAAACAGTACCCAGCCTAGCTAGTGTCCTAGGCCTAGGCCTACCGAGGCCCTACTGGTAGACCCTAGACCTAGGGATCATACAGTTTAAATAGTTGCTGCCAATGCTACACACCAATGCTCTGATATAAAACAAATGTTATGGGTAGCCCTACTCTTTCGGTTGGGAGGCCTATGGACAGTTTTTTTTATGTGTAGGGCCTACCTACAAAACCTTTAACGTCGCTATTTTAAATCTAAAGTACCTACAAAACCTTCAACGTCGCTATTTTAAATCTAAAGTAGGGCCTACCTACTGATCAAAAACTGTCCATAGGCCTACCAACCGAAAGAGTTCCATGTTATGTATGGTAGGCCTAGTAGTCCAGCAACTCCAGAGCTGTAGGGTAGGGTTGCAATACGCCCCGCACTCGCTATCCGCGGCACAGTCCCGATATTTAATTTTAAGTCCCGCGTCCCACTAATACACCAGGCGGGAACTTGGTAGTTTTTTTTTATATCCCAATGCATTTATGGTGGTTTTCTGTTTTTTGCACTACAAAAACAAGAATATTTTCATTCATTTGGCCTGGTATTTTTTTCTGAAACACATTGTAAAAGCCTACCGGTAGTTTAAAAAAAGTATGCGTTTGGTTCGGCGCTATTGTTAGGGGGCTCTGCCCCCCGAACCCCGTGCTATTTTTCCCTGGAAAGATTTGTCCCTCAACTTGAATTTAAATTATGGCAACCCTACTGAAGGGTGAAGGGCATAGGCCTACTCTCTGTAGGTAGCCTACCTACCATGATTGCCTCTTATCAAGTGCTCGCAACAACCAACTAATCTCCCTTCCGTTCTCTATCGAGCCCAGTCGCAACCTTGACATCGAGACTGGCTGCAAGCTTATCTGGTATAAGTGTGGATGTTGATAATAGTGTGCACCTTGACCTAGGCTGCAGTCTTGGCTAGTTTCTAAGAGTAGGGCATACTTAGGATGCTCCTTCCCTAGTGAGCCATGGAGGTAGGCCTACCTTAGGTGGCCTAAAGGTAAAATTCTAATATAGGCTTACCCCTCTGTGGCTGCCACACTTTAACCACTTTAACCATTTCAAGGTTTTCCATTTCCTTTGTAGGCCTAGGGGGTTAGGGTTTGTGCAAAGAGCGGTGGTAAAACAAAATTTTGTTTCTCTTCAATTGGGTCGTTCCATGTCAAATCAACAAACTCATTTTCGGTCACTATCTCCGATTTGAATAATTTTTGGCACATGTACTTGTGGCAATGATATCATCATACCCTATTTTTTTTATTTTTTTCGGTCGAGTAGTTTCAGAGATACAGGGCTACCAATTTTTAAGTCCGCAGTCTTCCGAGCGCGGGAAAATTCCACGGTTTCTTAATAAATGTTGACTCCATGAAGCTATAATGTTGAGTGATAGTTTGGGAATGAAAGGTAATTTAAATATCTATCCAACTACAATAAAAAATTGAGTAATTTTACATCAAACAAAATTTATTGTGAATAATGCATGTCTGAGGTCAAGGTCAATATCATAAAAGCTCCATCTTGGATTTAGTTCAGTTTTTGGAATAAGTGTTGCTTAAACATACTTTCAAGTGCCCACAAAAATTCAGGTTGGGCCACTAACACATTTTTATGTTATAGTTGATTTAACCATGACATGCACAAGCTTATTTAAAGTAGGTAGTACTATATTGTTTATGCACATTTTCTTTAAATTTAGGTGTTGGCATAATTATAGGGGTGGGTAGGTATGTGTGGGATTTTTAATAGTATGAATTTTAAAAATTGTCTAGATATATCAATGGCATCTGATGCCCTCCTAAGTTTAAATCTGGCTACTAGAAACCCAAAATAGTGGGTTTTCCCGTGTGTGATATTCTAAGAAGTCGGGGATTTCCAATTCAAACTCTACAATGCCACTCTTATAATGCACTTCAGTTGAAAGTTGAATGTTGCAAGAGAAGGAAGTTCTGTGCTATGGGTTCAATGTTTGATTGAAGTTTATGTACCAAATTGATTTAAGCAGTCTTATTAACAATGTAAGCAGTGTGGATATGGTACAAGCCTTGACATCTAAGAGAAGTGTTTTAGTGTTTCATGTTTCACAACATTTTCAATCATGTGTTCTATTGGAGTTCATAATCAAGAAGCTTGTGATGTCGAGACCCCTTTTAAATGTGCATCTGCCCTTGAAAAGGAGAGTTTATTGTTGCTTAATCAACGCACTAATTGTGACGATATATTAAGTGTTTGTTGCTTCACGAGTCAAAATTTTTAAAACATTTTTCTCTCAATCAAAAATCATGTTGTGACCCACTTTTAGTGCATCCACAAGAATCCAGACGAAAAGATCTCACAGAAATAGCTTCTGCTGATGTAGAAAAGTTCAAAGATATTATTAAACTTATACCCGGGAAAAAAATGTGTGTTTCATGTAGAAAAGCTCTATTAAAAAGATTGAGTGAATACCAGAACCATAAAGAATGTATTGTGTCTCCTGAGAAAAGTGACCACGGTAACATCACAGATGATGACTTTGTAGTAAAAGAGTTTGAATCAGAAATCATTAACAAGTCTCTTCATTTGCTTGGTGAGTCTCCAATTGATACAATTAAATTAAAAAGTACAGTGTATCCAAAGAGAAAATTCAAAAAAATAAAGTCGCAAGTTAAGAAAAGCTAAAGATGATTTCACCTGCCGGCTCGGGAATACTTTGTTCATCATCATCAGAAGAGGAACAGTGCACAGAAGATAACAAAAACGATGCTTTTACAACTGAAAGAAAAGTTTAATTCTGCCACAACCAAGAGTGAAAAGATAACTGTTCTTTCTGTACTTCCTAAAACCTGGAGTGTACGAAGAGTGCAAGAAGAATTTGGAGCATCTAACTATATGGTGAGGAAAACAAAGAAACTAGTAGAAGAGAAGGCATCCTTGTTTCTCCAAATCCAAACCCGGAAAAACTTTGTCATTTGAAGTTGCCAAGGCCATTCAAGATTTTTTTTCAAGACGATGATGTGAGCAGACTAATGCCGGGAATGAAAGACTATGTATCGGTAAGAATAAACGGGAAAAAAGAACACTACCAAAAAAGACTAATTTTAGCTAATTTAAAAGAAATATACTTGGCTTATAAAACTAAGTATCCAGAGTCGAAGATAGGATTCTCTAAATTTGCCGAGCTCAGGCCCAAACATTGCATCCTACCAGGAGCATCCGGTACACACGCCGTTTGTGTATGTACCGTACATCAAAATGTCAAGTTGATGATGTTGGGAGGTAAATTGGCATTTATGCCCATGCCGGAATCAGGAACAAACTTTCAAACATATCATCACGTCTTAGCTCAAATGATTTGTAATCCATCTACAACTAATTGTCATCTTGGCAATTGCTCGTTTTGTCCAGGCACAGAAAAAATTAAAATGACCTAGAAAACCTTTTGAAGAACACTTAATTGATGAAGTCACATACAAACAATGGCTGACAACGGACCGATGTGCTTTGGAAACAATTCAAAAGCCCGTAGAGGACTTTATCGACAGTTTTGTCGAAAAAGTTTTAAGCTCTTCGAAACCATGATTTTATTGCAAAGCAGCAAGCTGCTTTTTTGAAAGACAAAAAAGCAACATTACTGCCTGGAGAAGTGATAGTTTCTGGAGACTTTGCTGAAAATTATTCCTTCGTAATCCAAAATGCTGCCCAGGGATTTCACTGGAATAATAGTCAGGCTACGCTGCACCCTTTCGTTTGTTATTACCTAGACGAACCCATCACGGACAGACCAACGTCTTCTTCCATCCAAGCTGAACCCACTCTTAAACATCTCAGTGTTGTGTTCATTTCTGATTCTCTCATACATGACACTGTCGCTGTGCACACATTCCAAAACGCCTCATACCTCTACTTTGCGAGAAAATTGGGAAAATTTTAAGTAAAATTTTTTACTTTTCTGATGGGGCTGCCTCCCAGTATAAGAATAAAAAGAATTTCCAAACATTTGCCTCCATGAAATGGACTTCAAGATATCAGCAGAGTGGCATTTTTTTGCCACATCTCATGGCAAAGGTCCATGCGACGGAGTGGGTGGAGCAGTCAAACGCTTGGCAGCCAGAGCAAGTTTGCAAAGGCCTGATAATAATCAGATTTTTGACACCCCAAGATCTGTTTGATTGGGCAAAAGAAAGTTTAACAAGTAGCATTTTTGTATTTGTTCCAATGAAGAAATCGAAACTAACAGAGAAGCTCTGAATGCAAGGTTTCAGTTCCTCCAAGCCCATTCCTGGAACACGCAGCCTACATGCATTTGTGCCAATCTCTGAGAACACATTACGCGTTAGGAAGTTTTCAACATCGGCTGACAGTACTGTCGAGGCAATATCATCGAAGACCACCATTTGCATTGAAGACATAAAAGATTTTGTTTCAGTTCATTATGGTCAGCAATGGTGGCTTGGTTTCATTTTAAACAAAATCTCTGTACAAATGAAGTAAAAGTACGGTTTCTTCATCCACATGGACCTTCTCCATCGTTTACATTCCCATCTAAAGATGATGAATTACCTTGCCTGTAAGTGAAGTCCTCACTTTGCCAAGTGTGGAACTGGGAGGATCAACTGGACGCACCTACAAGATACCAGAGAATGAAAGTGAAGCAGCTACAAGAAAGCTTAATGCAAGGTTCCTGAAGTAATTGGTAAGCTAGCCTAAGGAAAACATACCCAGTAGTATTGAAGAAGAATATTATGCATAATGCAAAAAATATTGTAAAATAACAAAAATAAAGATCACAAAACATGTTTATACGTTTTATCATGTAACTTGAGTACAAACTTCTAATGTGTAAAATAGACATACGAACTACAAAATAGTCATATTAAATTGCATGTATCTTTTGTTTTTTATAATGGCCCAACCTGAATTTTTATGGGCACTTGAAAGTATGTTTAAGCACACTTATACCAAATTTTAACTAAATCCAAGATGGAGCTTTTATGATATTGACCTTTGACCTCAGACATGTATTATTCACAATAAATTTTGTTTGATGTAAAATAACTCAATTGTTTACTGTAGTTGGATAGATATTTAAATTACCTTTCATTCAAGCTATCACTCAACATTATAGCTTTATGGAGTCAACATTTATTTAGGAAACCGTGGAATTTTCCCGCGCTCGGAAGACTGCGGACTTAAAAATTGGTAGCCCTGTATCTCTGAAACTACTTGACCGAAAAAAAAAAAAAAAAATTGGGTATGATGATATCATTGTCACAAGTACATGTGCCAAAAATTATTCAAATCGGAGATGGTCACCCAAATTTTTTTATTTATTTTTGGTTGATTTGACATGGAATGACCCATTGAAAAAAAATGTAGGGGTGAGTGGAGGAAATAGGAACATAGGAACAGCCCTAAAATCTACCCCATATGACCTGTTGAAAAAAATACAAAAAATGTTCCATGTAGGCCTAACCTTTTTTTTAACAACAAAGGCCTAAAAAAGCAGTTATAAATATAAATCATTGGACTTTTTCACTGTTAGTTAACAAAATATTTATTTGAATGTGATATTGTGTCTCCACTTGACTCTTATGGCTCGAATGTCTTGTTTTTTTGTTTTTGTTTGTTTTTTTGTTTGTTTGTTTGTTTTTTTGTTTTTTTTTCTGTTACTGCTTCGGTACAGGTCGCACCGTTTCTCTGATCGACCTGAAATTTTGCACACATGTACATACCACCTATGCGGGGTGCTGTATAGTTTTTGAACAAAATTGGATCGTTGGTTATTTTAAAAAAAATGTTCCGATCGTTATGAAATTTTGCAGGTTCAATAAGTACATCATTCTCTCCTATTTTCAGCCAAATCAGTCAAGACCTTAAGTAGTGTAGATAGAAATTACATTTTAACAAAAGTAACGTTACCATGGCAACGAAAAGTCTCACTATGCACTGCCACCTAGAAGTAATCAAAATACTATTGAAGAAGCAGTGTATTATTTGTTATCAAAGAGTTAAAATAGTTTTCCCAAAGAAATGATGTCAAGGTCCTCTAGATGGCGGTGGATTTTATCCATTCTCCTATTTTACAAATTTTCAGCTAAATCGGTCAAGACCTTGAGACTTATTGGTATGTAACATTATGGGAATGTCGTACTCGGGTCGTGTTGCACGTACCGGTGCTCGCTCTACAACGCGACGGGACTTAAGCGTTTTTCTAGTTATTCTTGCAATCTTAACAATCCCTCATAGTAGGCTACTAATGCAGAGTGTAAACGTAATTCAGTTCAGAGCATCAATCAAACATTAGGCCTAGTTACCAGGAGAAACTCCTTATAACAAAGTTTAGACAGCATGGGCAACTGTGCTTCCAACAAAACTTTGAAGTTCTCTTAAGAAATATGTCATAGGCCTACATCTACATATGCCTACTTTCAAATTTTATTTGGGTAATTATTATTCTTATTATTAATTCATAAAAAAAATCAGTACTATAGGGTAGGCCTAGGCCAGCCCTAGGCCAAGTGTTGCATGTCACAGCCCTAGTGGTAGGCTAGGCCTAGGGCCTACCTAACTATGTTTCACTATTTTCTTCAGTGTGACCTACCTTCTCTAAATCACCCCCCCCCTGCCCCCTGACCCATTTCGATTTGGTTGGATAGCCTCAAATGGCTGATATTTGAGTCTGTTGGGTACCGATACCGTGTAATTTGGGGTAAATTTGAATCTCCCTATTTTTGGTTTTGGCAAGTTGGCAGGTATGCATCTGTCTTAACTGTGTACATTAAACGACCATAAATATAGACCTGTAGCATTGTGGCATGCACACAAGAAATTGCCTATATGAAGCACCGTGCCTATAGCTCTGTCAATTATTGTAAGATATAGGTTTAGCTTATTCAGAACAAATCATCAATCACGATCAGCCTTTGTGTGTAGAGCATCCGGTAATTATGCCGATTACGGTTTTCCGATAAAAAATGCATAAAATGTTTCCAACTTTTCACAGTATGTGTAATTGATAGTCCCTAATTCATTTTCAGCTACCGCATTACGATCTTTTCACTGTTACTAATGTTTTTCGTCTTTTTACCAGTGTAAATTGTGCTGTCACTGTACGTAGACCGCCATGCTGGTTTGGAAAGCGCTATCTCCTCCGCTACGTCTCTTCCGCTGCGTACGCAGCGTAAGAAAGTATTTTTGTTTAAAATAGCGACGTTAAAGGTTAAAAAAGGTATTTTTGTTTAAAATAGCGACGTTAAAGGTTAAAAAAGGTATTTTTGTTTAAAATAGCGACGTTAAAGGTTTTAAAGTATTTTTTGTAACTAAAACGGCAACAAACGATGACGAGATAGGTAATAGCACGCCGTGTTCACGTAAAAAATTAATTAGTTTTTCACTATCCCGAGTTTGCAAAAACAAACCTTCAAAACCTTTAACGTCGCTATTTTAAACAAAAATACCTTTTTTAACCTTTAACGTCGCGATTTGTAACAAAAATACTTTTTTACGCTGCGTACGCAGCGGTAGAGACGTGTCAGGGGAGATTACGCTTTCCAAATCAACATGGCGATGTAGCATGTGGACGCACAAATGACGGCTCAATATCCACTAGTAAAAAGATGAAAAACATTGATACAAAATTAAAAACCATAATGCGGTACCTGAAAATGAATTAAGGAACATTAATTACACACACTGGAATATGGTAAGTAATTTTTTTCATCTTTTTTCTCGGAAAACCGTAAACGGCATAATTACCGAGCATCCAATTTGGTGGGGCATACCTAGGACTAGGACAGTTATTTGTTGTCCAAATAAATAAATAAATTCTGTAGGACAGGTAGTAAAACCAGCTTTTGGCCAAATTGTGATTTTGTTTGGTTTGCCAAACCACGGACCACATCCTTGTGATATTTCTGGGTTTATTAAACAAATCTAGCCACTCCATCTATTAGTTTTTGCCAAGTGCATTTGTAAATAGGCCTAGGCCTACATACGATAATTTAAAATAGGCCTAGGCCTAACACATTTACTGGCAGCATGTAGGATCGATGGTGTAGGAGGATGGTGTTTGCAATAGTCAATATTTGACTAACAATGTCTCAGCAGGCCTCCCAATATTCCAGATATTTATATTTCCTTCAAGTAAAAAACAGTGGCTAGAACCACAAAAGAAAAAAGGCTCCTTGGAAGGCTTAGTTATTGCAATTAATTGTACTCTTTAACACAGGTCGCACCAGTTGATAGTTGATCTAGGTAATTGTTGAACGATGATTGATTTACCAACAGCGCCATAATATACATAACTACCACCTTCTAGATTACACAGTTAATACCTATATAATGATATATCACTGTTTGGCATTACCTTATTGACCTATTTGTAACAATAGCTGATCGTGACGTAATGGCTTGTATTTTCCGCCATTTTATACTTTCAGTTTTCCTTATAATAATCAAACACCCGGTTCTAACATAAGTCAGGTCGGGGGGGGACGTATCACCGATTTCTCTGGCTATGGACTTTCAGTGAACTTGCTAGCCAGGCTCAACACCTCCTCATCTTCTTCGATGTCTTCTATGACAGGCATTTCTACCAGTTCTCTCCATTTCTTTCTATCCTCCCAGAGTCTTTCTTCATTAATTCTTTCCCATGATTTCCCTCTTTCTTCAACATTCCATTTTATTTGGTCCCTCCATCTATCTCTTGGGCGTCCAACCTTTCTTACTCCCCCCCCCCCCCCCCCCCCATGTGCGTTCAAATTCTCTTCTTAGTATTCTATCTTGTTTCATTCTTCGTACGTGCCCATACCATAAATAAATGAAAATATTATCTAAAAAAAACTCCTCTTGAGTGTACTCTCGAGTAGAACGTAATTACTAAATTCAGCTTAAAAATTAAAATTAAAATTAGGTATGTGATGCTTCTTAAAATAATAGTGTGTATTTTAAATAAACCAGGTGTAAATACTTTTGATTAAATATATTGTTATTTTCACTAGGCCTAAACTCTTATTTATTTGCCTTATAAGAACTGAACTGAAACTGAAACTGAAACAGCTAACTTGCATCAACTGACTAATAAAAACCACAGTCATGGCTGCTAAAATTCAGTGTAGCCAAATAGTTAAGACTAAATAATAGTCAAATATTACCAATTTTATATCTGCTTGTGTGCAACAATTCTCTTATTTATAGGCTATATAAAAATAAAAATGTGTGCTCTAGGTAGCTACACGGAATTTTAGCAGCCACAAAACCTGTATAGTACAAACACTTTTGTATGGTTGCTTTGTTTCACTTTCACTTATAAGTTATAATTTATAAAGTGGAATACATAATATAAGGCCATGAAAGTCTATTGCCAACCATAGCATATGCTTGGCAACATTGCAACCTTGGAGCCATTCACACATGCCATGCCAAGATGTCGCTTCCTTCGCGCGCAGTGGCAAGGGTCGTTTTATCACGAAAAAGGAGGACTGCTGTTACTTTGTCAAATAGAAATTAAGCAATACTTTACTTGTTTCATTTGTCACATTTGACATTTTTGTTTTGTGTTGTGTTGTTTATTCAGCTTCACAAGTTTCTAGGCGTAGGTACATTCTACTTTAGGCCTAATTATCTTGAAAAGTACTACGGATAGACCCCATTTTAAAGACATGCATTCTTTGAGGTCTTGGCTTTGTTATGATACCAATTTGGTAAACATGGCATTTAATATTGACAGTTTTATAGCTATGAGAAGGTGAAAAAATGTAGGCTAGGTTTTTCCTGTGTTCCAATGATAAAAGGGATTTCAAACTTTTCCCATCTAGGCCTAAATCTGGAAAAGTAAACCGGTTAGGTATTCTACATTGCTTTGCATATTATGAAAGATCACTGTCTCATTGTAAAGTGAGAAAAATATGAACAAAATGGCATTAGTGTTTTAATACAGTGGTGTGATTTAAAAAAAAAGGTAATGGAACATTCCTTCCCTCTTGGCCTCAATAATAACTTTTACGATTGATTGTTTCAAAATAGCGAGTTTCTTACACGTGTTTCTTAGAGGGAGAGAGGTTAATGCTTCCTCTGAGGAGTCTAAATAAAATCCTCAGAAAACTAAACTTGGTGGTGACTTGTTGATCCTAATTTATCTTGGGGCCGTGTTTACTTTGGCAAGTGTAACCCTTGGTGGCTCGGAGAAAACCTCATTGATTCATTGATTGACATTGATGTAAACAGACTGCGCACCCGACCTTGTAGTGTAACAGGTTTACCAACCATAAACCAGAACAAATAGAGTAGGCCTACCTGTTTCATAACCACGAGGATGGTGTCGAGTTATACCAGTCAAGTAGGCCTTGCCTTCATTAGAGGTGACTTCAATGTGAAAATGTAAATAATCTTGGTTCATATGAAAAAATGTGAAAAATGCTACGTAGCCCTATTACATATATCCAATGGCAATGAATGATACGGGCACTAATAACCTTAGTGTTGTGTGCCCTTAAACCCTAATAACTAACTAACCAATATTACAAAGGTGAAACAATTTTAGAGTAGGTCTGGTTTAAGATCATGATGTTTTTGGACTATACACTACTCAAAATAAACAAAAGATTACGATATTTCAAAGGTTAATCAACCTCCTTCATCAGGTTTTTAATGACAGTTGAAACAAGACAACAGAATGGGCTTTAAAACAAATAAACAATGCCAACTAAACAAATCAAATTAGGCCTACACCAATCCACCAAAGAATCATAATAATAAATGTGGTTGTAGTTGTTGTTGTAACATAAAAGAAATTATAAAATTTACAAAACAAACAAGAAGAAGAAACATTATGGCTTATTAGTTACAAAAACTTTCCAAATTCCAGGAAAATCAATGCTAGGTGCACTTATCACATTATTACTAACAGACATCAATGCAGCCTCTTTAAGTTTACGTTTATGTGGATTGGCTTCATGAAGGATAATGGATGAGTTGTTCCAATCCACATAATGGTGATTTTCATAAACATGCTCTGCTAATCTAGAGGAACATACTTTATGCTGCGTGACGTTGTTCTTATGCTCCTTCAACCTCACCTCAAGAGGTCTCTTTGTCTCTCCAATGTACGCGGCACCACATTGACACGGTATTGAGTAAACAGCATTCTTGGACAATTGGGATTCGTTCTTGGGTTTAGTAACTGTTAATATACTTCTTAGGGTAGTAGGTGATTGAAAAACAGTACGAATCCCAAAAGGAGATAGAAGACGTCTGACTTTTTCGGACAAATTTGGATAGTAATCAAGAACTACTGTTTTCAGAATTTGTGGTGGAATAGGAGCTTGACTATTATTTTGCAACACAACAGCTGTTGAAACGCTGTAAAAAAAAAAAAAAAAAAGCTGTATCCATCAAGGGACACAGGTGGAATTTCAAGGTTTACACAAGGATTTAAATGGATTTCATCAGAACATCAAATTCACAATTGAAGAGGAAAAAGACGCTAGCCTCCCTTTCTTAGACCTACTTATCTCTAAAGTTGATACAAGATTGACCACTGGTGTATACAGGAAACCGACACACACTGATCAGTATGTGAGGGCTGATTCAAACCACCCAGTCCACATTAAGAAAGGTGTAATGAGATGTTTGGCAGTCCGAGCGGCTTCGAATTGTTCATCAGATATCTTGTTGAACCAAGAACTTTCGTACCTAAATGATGCATTTGTGAAAAATGGTTATCCAAGTGAAGTGTTCAAGAAAGTGATGAAATCCGTTTCAACAGCTGTTGTGTTGCAAAATAATAGTCAAGCTCCTATTCCACCACAAATTCTGAAAACAGTAGTTCTTGATTACTATCCAAATTTGTCCGAAAAAGTCAGACGTCTTCTATCTCCTTTTGGGATTCGTACTGTTTTTCAATCACCTACTACCCTAAGAAGTATATTAACAGTTACTAAACCCAAGAACGAATCCCAATTGTCCAAGAATGCTGTTTACTCAATACCGTGTCAATGTGGTGCCGCGTACATTGGAGAGACAAAGAGACCTCTTGAGGTGAGGTTGAAGGAGCATAAGAACAACGTCACGCAGCATAAAGTATGTTCCTCTAGATTAGCAGAGCATGTTTATGAAAATCACCATTATGTGGATTGGAACAACTCATCCATTATCCTTCATGAAGCCAATCCACATAAACGTAAACTTAAAGAGGCTGCATTGATGTCTGTTAGTAATAATGTGATAAGTGCACCTAGCATTGATTTTCCTGGAATTTGGAAAGTTTTTGTAACTAATAAGCCATAATGTTTCTTCTTCTTGTTTGTTTTGTAAATTTTATAATTTCTTTTATGTTACAACAACAACTACAACCACATTTATTATTATGATTCTTTGGTGGATTGGTGTAGGCCTAATTTGATTTGTTTAGTTGGCATTGTTTATTTGTTTTAAAGCCCATTCTGTTGTCTTGTTTCAACTGTCATTAAAAACCTGATGAAGGAGGTTGATTAACCTTTGAAATATCGTAATCTTTGTTTTATTTTGAGTAGTGTATAGTCCAAAAACATCATGATCTTAACTAACCAATGGCAATGAATTCCAATATGTGTAGGCCTACACCCCATCAGGAAAACATTCATGTCAAGAGCCAGAAGCCTATAATTTCTAACCCACTCTGGGCCTTCTTTAAATCAAAATACATTTTTTACATCATTGATGAAGTATACACCCCCCAATTACAAAAATTTGTAAAAAAAAAAAAAAACGGCAGCCAAGCTCTCCTTCAAAAGTCTTCGGCTGTGAATGCTGTGAGATATAGAAGTTGAGACAAGCATTTCATTCTTTCTCCCTAGTTTCGCATTGAAAAGAAGTAAGATCATTTCGCCTGTTGACGAGCGCCAAGCCAACCATTTTCATGGTAAAAAAAGTAAAAATTTTAAACTCAAAATCATAAAAAAAAATTGCTTGGCTATTGAAATTGGTTCATTACGAGAACTTTGAAAAGTCAATGGCCAAGCAATTTTTTATGATTTTGAGTTTAAAATTTTTGCTTTTTTTACCACGAAAATGGTTGGCTTGACGCTCGTCAACTGGCAAAATGATCTTACTTCTATTCAATGCGAAACTAGGGAGAAAGAATGAAATGCTTGTCTCAACTTCTATATCTCACAGCATTAACAGCCGAAGACTTTTGAAGGAGAGCTTGGCTGCGTTTTATCAAATTTTTGTAATTGGGGGGATATTACATATTTTTGTTATTTGTTTTATATCAGGACGTGAAATACGTAAAAAGGTGGTTACAGTGCCTTTAAAACAGATTGTCTAGAAACAAAAGCTACCTTCTTTTGTTTTTGTTTTCAATCTGTAGTTGGCAATATACAATGTTTTTATTAAATTTCCAATGGTTAATGTCGTCTTGGGTTTTTGTGTGAATAATCTGTTGACTGGGTTGTTGACTGGACTAAAACACATTGACGCATAATTTCAATCAGGAATTAAAATATTAAAATTGTATTAAATACGACCTAACGTTTTTCCTAAAAGCTAAGGGTGGTAGGGAACAGTGGGGGTGAAATATCGCTTGCCTCCCGGCGGATTATTAGTTTTCATAAATTAAATTGTTATGTACCATCATGCCAAATTTCATGCCAATAACTCACTCGGTGCCTTCTTGGTGAATGCTGGAAATCAAGGTAAAAATAATATAAACTATTAGGGATAGGCCTAGGGGTTGAAAAAATGTGGTTTAGGAAATGAGAATAGGCCGATTGGGTTAAAAACACATTAAAACATAATTCTAAATAACTAATTTGAATAAAATTCAATTTTGGGTTAGAGTTATGAATTATTCCAATTTTAGGGGGTGTTGGGGGTGGAATATTGCTTGCCTCTCGGCGGAAGTATGAGTCTGAGGTACATCTTAGTGTGGTCCAAGTTTCCTAGTTCTAAGATGTACCATTTTCTCTGTAGGCTCTTATTCCTCTCTGTCGGACCCCCCCCCCCCAACCAACCACCCAGCCAGCCGTAAGGTTTTCGTCGATTTTTACGCACTTTTTTTACGCAGAACGGGTTATCGGATCGGGCTGATTTTTTTTGGTATGTCATGGACCACATATCAGGTCATATACCCAGTTTCAAGATTGTAAATCTTTCGGGACTACAAAAGGCCAGTAATTTCTACCAGTCTGTGTGTGTGTGAAAGGCCTTGTGTGTGTGAAAGGCCTTGTGTGGGATAGGGAAATACCTATTCAGTGTCAGATGACACTATATGAAACCTATTTCATACCGATACTTATGTATGCAGCAGAAACCTGGACAATGGGAGATTAAAAGTCAGATGCAGGCGGCAGAGATGAGATTCCTGAGGAGCACAGATGGACAAGACGAGAAGGGATAGATTAAGAAACACGGGCATTAGAGAAATCCTAGGTGTAGAGAAGTGAAGTGACAGAATAGGAAGGACACGGTTGAAATGGTATGGACATACGAAACGAATGGGGGAAAATAGGATGCTTAAGAAAATGTATGAAAGAAGGATTGAAGAAGGAAGAAGAAGACAGGGTAGACCAAGAAAGAGATGGAAGGACATCATAGCAGGAGACTTTGAGGCAAGAGGAGAGAGCTGGGAAGATATTGAAAAGATACGATTGTGGGAGGATGAAAGAAGCGTAAAAATTTGGTTGCTAAACCCAAGCTGACTCTGCCAGAAGCAGGAAATGGCGATGGATAATGATGATGACATTTTAATTAACTAGGGCCTATGCACAAAGGCCTAGGCCAGTACAAAGTGTGGTCCGTGGCCCACTTGTAGTTTGTCGGGTTCCTGTGGAAATAGAAATAGCAAGTGAGCTAAAAACCCACATTTGCATGCTATTTGTTTTGATAGGGCTGTGTATCAAAGATAGTTGGTTTAAAATTAAATGGCCGCATTACGACGACACTAGTGGATTAAGACTGTTTGCCAAGCTCGGGTCAACTTTTTTTACAATGTTAAATGCCCATTTAAAAATCGCTCGATCGTCAAATCCAGCTAATTTCACATACAGAACGTACCGCTTTTTGACCGACCTTTAATTTTCATTAAAAAAAATCTGAATTTTTGGGAGGCTATTCACAAAGAATGAGCGCGTGTCTCTATCAAAGCCGATTTTGAAAATTGGGAAATTACTACAAATTACCTGTTTGGTGGCATATTTACGGTCAGTTAATAAGAAAGGTGAGCAGTATTTGGAAAATGTGCCTTGATACCAACTATTCCATATTCTTACAAGTAACATTTTGGTGCAAACTAGTGATGACATCGGGTAGGTACCCGGGAACCGGTTCCGACTTTTCAAACCGGTTCCAATTTTTTTTTTTTTTTTTTTTTACAAAGTGATGTTAAAAATTTGTAATAAATAATTGATGATTTAAATTCGAATTTTTTATTTCTTTTTTGTACGTAACTACGTAACAGCACCTTTTTTTCTCACAGATTGTAAAGTTATTCAGCTATGCTAGGCTAGGCCCACCCCACTCCAGATTGCACAATAGGCTATGGGTGTTCAAGGACGCGCGCATTGTTTGAACTTTGAAGAATGCTTTTTAAGGGCACTTTTTGACCTGCTAGTTGTAAATTGTAACTTTAAAAAAAAAACTTTTTTTAGAATTTTTTGCCCATTTTTCTTTTTTAGAACCGGTTCGGACTTTTTGGACTCAATATCATCACTCGTGCAAACCACAACCCGATAGGGCAAATGATCGAGCTTACATAGCGATCCAGACTTTACCTCTGCGTTCTGCGTCAAAGCCAGGTTTTCTCGAGCTTAGCCAACAGTCTTAAATGCTTGTGGATATATGCAAAGTATTTGAATTGCATGACAATTGACAACTTGAGAGAACTCTTTCCCCCAATACTAACCATCCCTTAATCAACTACCTAACAGTGTTACCCTGTTTAATTCTACCTACCAACTTAAATTTCCTTTAGTCCTATCTATCTGTCTTTATACACCTTCATTCAGATGTGAAATAGGGATGGTCAATAACGTTTAATAGCCTAAACGTTAATCCCTTTCAAAATTGGCGTTTAAGCGTTTTTAAGCCCTATTGTAAAAAAAAATTATTAATTTTAGGTAGGGGTAATCGTAAGTTTGTACTGATGACCGACCTTAACAGCCTGGGACCCGGCCCATAGCCTGTGTTCGTGTGCGTGTAGGCTCCAAAAGTGATAAACAAAATAAAATGTTGATATATAGGCCTATATATTTTTTTATAAAAAAAACTCTAAACGTTTAAACTCTACATGTACTTTTAAACGTCCCATCCCTAATGTGAAACCTTGATTTTATAGTAGGCAACTAGGCCCTATGATGCTATTATTATTATTATTATTATTATTATTATTATTATTATTATTATTATTATTAATTATGTATATCTTAGTTTACACAGAAATTAAAAAAGTGCCTTCACTGGTGATTGAACCTGGGACATGCGTAATATACATTCAAGGTGCATTCATATCTTCCATAATATATGTATGATAAAAACAAGGATCTTGGGTAAAACCGCGTCGAAAATACGCGAATTTACGAATTTTCGACGCGGTTTTACCCAAGATCCTTGTTTTTATCCAATGACGGGCCGCGAAAACCTACAACAATATATATATCCCTGTGGCGACTGCGATCAAACGTACATAGGCCAAACAGGCAGACGCATAGCAGTGAGGATAAATGAACACTCTAATGCTGTGAAAGCAGGTGACAAGAATACAGCCCTGGCTCAACATGCTAAAGCTTACTCGCATGTGATAGATTTTGACAAAACAAAAGCTATTTGTCCTGTACAACAGCTCAAGCCACGTATTATCCGTGAATCTGTAGAAATTGAGAAACGGCCCGAATAACATGAACAAAAGAGATGATAGCCAGAGCCTCCCTCTTGCTTGGAAACCTGCACTCATGCCTCGATATGTAGTCAGTAGACCTATTCAGCCAAATCCCTCAGAGGTGGTTCAAATTTCAGATTCCATAATTCTAAGCACAAATAAACATTTCAAAAGACAACCAATCAGGCCCTATGACAAGAAGCCGGACTAAAAAGGTTTCACTACAGTAAGCTGTGCTATTTTGTTTCTTAATTGCCACCATCCGTATATATTTTTTCTATATAACCTCGCCGCCCCGCACCTTCAGCCGAGGCTATGTAAGGCGGGCGCTGCGTGCTTGCCAACCACTGTGACTCCAACCTCCGTAGAGTCACAGTCAACCTTGAAAATGTCTGACGTAGTACAGACGAAACGTCGGTGGACGCCCAGGTTCTGCCCTGGTTCATCTTATTTTCGACGCGGTTTTACCCAAGATCCTTGTTTTTATCATATATATATATATATATTTGTTTAAACTTGGCTTTATAGTAGGCGACTATGACGCTGTTATGTTAGTACTTTAGACAGAAATTAATGCCAACTCTAGGGTTACAGAGATGGTTTGTATTTCTCCAAGTTCATTTCATGTGCAGTCTAATAGGCAGTGCAATCTGCTCTACACACGTTATTAACAATGTACAAAACAGACCAAAAATTAGACAGTTTTAAATTGGTGGCCGCATAGCTCAGTTGGTAAGAGCATAGCCCGGTAAGCTAAGGTCCCGGGTTCAAACCCCGGTGTAGTCACTTTTTTAATTTCTGTCTAAAGTACTAACATATATATATATATATATATATATATATATATATATATATATTATATATAATATATTATATATGTGTTTAAACTTGGCTTTATAGTAGGCGACTATGACGCTATATATATATAATAATAATAATTGTGAGGATGGTCTTGCTTCAAGGTATGGCAAATTACAATTAGGCCTATGGCATAGGCAAGCTCAAAGTGTCATGTCCATGTATTGTGCTCGGCCTAGCTGGTGCACTAGCCTCACTCGCTAATCAAACGGTTCTCCCCACAGGCTTGTACGGCAACAATGGTGTCCTGCCGGCGCGCACCCAGCTGGAGAGCCGGGCGGACACGCTGTCGGCTAAGCTACAGTCGAAGCCGACGCTGCTGTGGCTCGCCCCGTACATTGGACTCGACACCGGCTACATGATGGACGTTCTCGCCCTGCTAGGCATGCTGTTGTCCTTCACAGGGTAAGTGCCATGTATATATATATATATAAATATATATATATAGGTGGAACCAGTTAAGGTGGCGGTCGCCGAGGGATCGCAGCACTGTCGCCCACGCACTATGGCCACAGGATCGGCAAAAAGTAAATAAAATAACGGTCTCTAAAACTAGGGATGTCAAAAAGCGTGTATTTCACTAAACGTTTACACCCTACTCAAAAAAGCGTGTACACGTTTACGTCTACAGGCGCTATATCTGTGTTTATTTTTAGTTTTTGATAGACATATATTCTACAAACATTACTTGTTTTCTGCATAATAATTGACCCCCACAAGCACCAATAATAAAGAGCCCTTCCGGAGTCCCTATTGATTCGAATTTTATTGAGTAGGCCTACGGAAGACAACACTACAAATCGAGAAGACGTACAATTTGCGAGTTGCCGGATGGATGGAAGGGGGGTGGGGAGAGTAGTCAGGCGGCTGACGTGGCGCTTGCTGCTCTGTGCACTGCCCGACTGCCGCTTGCTGGTCAGTGGCCGGACGCACACTGCACAAAGCGATTGAAACGACGTGATCAACTACAGAGTAGGCGTAAGAATATTTATTGAAGATTAACGAAACAAGTAATTGAAGATAAAGTATTTAGTAAGATTTATTTTGACAAATGACTAATGAGCGACCGTGCGTGCGATCATTACAACACAGTAGTTTGGCAACATTTTGTAGGCCTACATCTTGGGATCAACTGCCGGTGTCGAACTGTCTACTAGAGCCACTTGCTTTGTTCATTCATTGCCGACTACGATTTTCGATGACTCAACGCAATCAAGCCTCGAGGTGAATAAGAGAAGGGGTTGAAATTGGAGACTATTTCGCCGCTCGCGCTTAAATTGACTCACGAGAAAACATCGTTCGGCGGGTCGCACACAGGATAAAAATAGTAATTACATAAAAACGTTTACCGATCACGAAAAAACGGTACACGTACCATCCCTATCTAAAACTGCTTTTGAAGAAAAACACGACTATTTTAAAGCCAAGCCTTGCCCAATATATCCTAAAAATAAAGTATTTATTAAGTGTACGAATAAAATCATGACATTTTAATGCTCCTAAACATTGACATCACATCTGGCGAGGTTGGCATTATAAACAGCTGGAACTTTGGACACACGATTACCAACAAGGCAAAAAAAACACTTCGTAATCGTGATTACTTATAATCATTATTTCGTTAAAATACAGACTCTGTTGGACGAACTACCTTATGCACAGCTTATAAAATGTTGATATAGGCTATGTGATAACATATCACGATAACATGAACAAATACGGTAGGCCCTACCTTAATGTCAGTTGTGTGTAAATTGTCAACGTTTGCGTGCGTGCTCTCGCTTGACCTTGACGACTGCCAGCTTATCTGATTCCACCTATACCAACCTACCTACCTACCTTTGCAGTGTTGTAGGCTAATGAACATTAGGCTACTTTTGAAAATGCGTAGACCTACTTTTCTGGTGTGATCCCTGATTATGTCTTTGTGTGGTTCGTTAGTCTTGTAGTTAGCCTCCCTGCTTCCAATGCAGAAGGTTCAGGGTTCGATTCCCGCTAAAGTCAGAAGATTTTTAACTTCTCATTTGGACTTAGTAAGTCCATCAGTTCTTGTGTTAGGAATTTGTAAATGGTGACTTTTGAGCCGTCCTTGCAACAATGCACATAATAAATTCAAGGTTCTGAATCGGCCTTGATTCTGGCGTTGATCCACGGGTGTTCGCACTGTCCATACCACTGATTGCTATACTGTATTTATAAATGCAAGTATAGGCCTCGGGTATATTTGAAATTGTCAAGCTCAAAAAGTGGGGTGCGGCCATTATGTGAAGCCATTTATCAATTGTATTTATATCCAAATCTTTAAAATCTGAGTGTTCAAAAGAAGGGTGCGGCCTATAAGCGAGTAAATACGGTATTTCTTATGTTTAAAAATTATATCGATCTTTGGTTGGTTATCGCTCACTCGCCGATTGCGTCAGAATCTACAGGGTTGTCTTGGTCGCTTTGGTTTACTGTCCCCCACTGAAAATCAGTTAGGCCTATGTGACTTGAGTGGGTAGACTCTAAATAGGCCTACGGATTTATTTATTTTTTAACATATGTGTTCTGTTTGCAGGTTCGTGTCACAAAAGTTCTGCACCGTGCCTATGTTTGCCGGCCTCTGGTCTCTCTACTACTCCTTCTACCAGGTTGGACAGACGTTTATGTGGTTCCAGTGGTAAGTAGCCTATTTGTTTTTATTATATTGGTATCATATAAATGCATTTCAGTGAATGGTGTGTTGTGGGCTCCTACCTAGTCCAAGCCTACAGTCACTGCCGTCTAGATGTGTGTAAAGGTACACATAGACTGCTTATCACGGCTCCGATTTTCCCATGTTTTTTTGCTTTTTCCAAGTCAGAATTTGGAATTTAGCAAAATGTTCTTTATAATACATCTATTGATACACTCAAACACAACGTTTTGTACATACACATTCCTGCATACAGTACAAAAGTGCTAGTGGGAAGAAACTTTCCGTCCTACCCTTGATTGATTGATTGATTGTTACCCAGAATGTGATTGTGAATGGTATAAAATCAACAGTATTATTTAATATTCCAGACATACCAGGTAAAGAAAATATTAATTTCTATTTCAATAACTAGTATTATTTTTAAAACTAGTATGGTAACATTACCTTTGGAAATGCTTTCTTTCTATAACTAGTAAAACCCCTATGGATCGTTCCCGGATCGTCCGTTTTCCCGCCATGATCGCTATATTTGAAAAGTTTTTGCAAAAGTCCCATTTACACAATGTTAAAAATTCCCGCATCCATCGTTCCTCAATCGATCGTTTTCCTCGCTGTACCGTTCAAAATGTTGTGTTTCTCAATGTTAAATTTACCCTAATGTATCGTTTTCGCCTTTGATGAACACCGACCGACGGACGAAGCACTATTTCCTGCAAGACAATACATCATCGACAGCGAGCGCGATGTTTTGTAAGCTGTAGTCAGGTTCACTTCACCTCCCCGCCCGCCGGCAGCTGCCTACAAGACCGGTTACCCCTCCCCTCCCGCTCGCGCTGCCAGTGGCACGGCTCTCTTCTCTCCTCTCCTCTCTCGGCCGGCCGGCCTGCCTGCCTGCCTGCCAGCTCAGACACTTCACATTCTCTCTCAGCAGTGCAGTGCCGTGTATTTCTTACGCGAATGCGATAATAATAATTACAAGATAATTGTTTTCAATCAATGATGATGTCAATACCGTATTGTTCCGAATAAAGCACGACCTCGAATATAACACGACCCCCAATTTTTCAGAATCATTTCAAGAAAAAAGAAAAAAATCAAAGAAAATTAAAATGTACATGAAACACTTACAACAAAACATTTTGAACAATGTTAGGGCCTAGGCCTATGGTTTTTTACAGGGTAGGGCCAAGCACAAGCTCACATGTCAACCACAGTTCACCAGTCTGATTCCTGGTCTTCAATGTTTACGTCGTGGGGGGGTGGGGGGTGGGGGGGGGGGTTATACTAGGCCCTAGTATCTATGGTCGTAGGCCTAGGCCTAGGTCCTTCGCAATCCCTTGCTGATTTGTAAGGCAGAGGAACCTTTCTTTTCCACGCGATCAGCAGTCTTCATTTGTTCATCTTGAGCCATTTCATCTTCTCCTTCATCACTCATTATTACGTTACGTAGACTCTTAGCTCTTAGCAACGTAGATAGACAACCCCGACAAACAAAATCTATGTAGGTCAAGCTAGGTCACGATGTGATCACGGCTAAGGATTCTGACGACTAGCAGACAGTTTCGCCCAAGGTTCGGCCGAGTTCAGTGGCTTCGAGTGGGTGGGCGGGGCGAAGCGCAGCAGACTATGCGCGGGAGTTGTATAGAGGCGTGGCCTATGTTCAGGCGCTATTTCAAATGCAAGCGCGCGGAAATAACGCGAGTGCTGTTTTTGAGATTGTATTTTCGGAAAAAAACATCGCGCTATATTCGGAACAATACGGTACAACACTTGTTTTAACTGAAGCGCGAGTGTTATATGAGTTGAGAAACCGTGTCTTATTCTCGGATATAACACTGCCGGCTGCCCCTACCAGCTAGCCGTGTAGTGCAGGGCTGCCGTTTTAACGGATTTTATCCGTTTTTACGGATATTAAGGGTGCAAAACGGATAAACGGATTTTTAGTCTTATTTACGGATATTTTGTTAATTACGTTTTCTATGCTTATTTTTTGAGTCTGCGCGGGCTAATTTCGATTGTAAACATTGAAAGCGGGGCGATAATCGATTCGACTTTCGATAGGGGGCGGAGCATGGGCGTGTCCCAGATGTAGTAGGAACTGCTTCCATTGAGAAACAGCCAATCAGACTGCACAGTTGCTTTTGGATGGCTTTTGGGGAGGATGAAAGTTAAATTGAACAGCCAAGAGCCTACAAAATTGTTTTCTTTCGTTTTTGTTTATAAAGTTTGGATTATGTGATATTAAAAGTGAAAAATAGAATTAGTATATGATTAAAATGTTATTATCAAGTTCTGCAATGTTATTATAGAACACAACACATGGGCCTAGGCTAGGCCTAGGTCAAAATTGTGATGCAACATTCATAGGGCCTAGCTAGGCCTAGGCCCCAGGCCTAGAATTTTTTAATCAGGTCAGAAAATATTATTTTAATGTTTAAAATGGATTTTCTGTAAATAAATAACATTTTAAATTTTTATGCAATCTTAATTAAAGCAACTACGGGCGTTTCTGGCTCCTTTCTTCTCGTCTGTGCATGGGCCTAGGCCCTTGGCAACTTTTAGGTTAAGATGGTAACAAAATATAAACATCACATTTATCCATTTTCATAGTTTGATCAATGAAATCAACGTTTTTAGACTTTTCACGGATATTTGCGGATATTTAACGTCCTCATACAGGATTTGAAAAAAATATCAGTGGCAGCCCTGGTGTAGTGTACTGCAACATTTGAAGCTGAGACGATCTCGACCTTGGAGACCCGGACCATTCCCTAGGGACTTCAAGGATGCAGTTCAGTCGCCCGTGCAATTTTCTCTCGTCGCAAGCACGATTCGAAATCGTAGTAAATATCGTTCCCAGAGTCAATGAAGAGATACAGGGAAATGTGATCTTCATGCACGGAGCATTGATCGATATCAACGGAAAAATACTTAATCTCCTTTAAACACAAGTACAGCGTGGACAATAGGGCGCAGCGACCGAGAAAACAGATAACTAGGGTTGTGCAAACCGTTCGAAAAGACGAACCAAACCGAACCTTAAATCCGGTTCGGTTCGGTTTGAAAATTTTTTTGAAAGTCGAACCTCGAACCGAACCTTTGAAATTCCCGCTTACGGAAAGCCACGCCTTCCGGAGCGACGCCTACAGCATCGACCGATCGATACAAGTCTACCGCGGTCGCCGCTCGATAATCGAAAGTCGAATTAGCGCTGTAAGCAGTGCATATGCAACTTGCAAAATCTTAAAATGGCGGATTTTTCTTGACGCGTAAATATTCTGGACACTTGAGATAGCAAGAAATCGTTATTTATTGTTGATGCTGGTGGATTTTCTTCAGGCGAAAAAGATTATAATGGCATCAACGCGTAGTTTTATCGATCTACTAATGAGTTTTCAATTTTCATCGGAAAGTAACGGTCCAAATGTAAGCAGTCCGAGCTAGGCCTAGCCCTAGGCTCCGGTAATAATGTCGATTTTGTCTTCAGGTTTGGCTATGAAAGTGACATTGCCGCTTTATTTCTCTATGATTTCATCTTGTAATGATTTTTCATCGGGAAGTGATGACGGTCCGAGTGTAGTAGGCCTAGGGCCTATCCCGTAAGCCTACCTAGGCCTACTAGAGCTAGGGCGACCTAACCAAGACGCGTGTTTTTATAACAGTTTAAGATCATAAGAAACCATTATTAATGTTGATTTTGATGTGTTGTCTTCAGGTTTGGCTATAAAAGTTGCATTGCCGCTTAATTTGATCGATATTATTATGATTTTTCGTCTGAAGATGGTTAGGCTAGGCCTAGGCTACCCTACCCCTAAAACGTTTTCCCCACATGATTAAAAATACATCAGAAGAATCCCTGGACATTTATGACAAGAATGCGTGTAATATTATTATTGTGCGAGATAAGCCAGGGAACCTAGGCCCTAGGCCTAGGCTCCTCAGCCTAGATTTGGATCAATGATCAGTTTTTCTTCAGTGCCCATGTGATTCCCTTCCCCTTTAAAAAAAAAGGGTTCGGTTCGAGGTTCGAGGTTCGCGAACTTTGTAAATGCAGGTTCGAGGTTCGGTTCGAAATTTAAAAATCCAGGTTCGCACAACCCTACAGATAACGTGATAATCCATTCACCAAGCACGTGCATGGTCAGTTGTGAGGTCTCGACCCGACGAGTAGATTCTTGCGCCGCCGATTCCCGCGGCTGTCTCTCTCGCACTCATAGCTTACGCGCCAACACACCCGCGCATGAATCAACACTTGTCTATCATCGTTGTTGATTTTTATTTTTTACCTCATTAAGACAAGCTTTTTATTTTCTTTACGTACAACAATTATTATATAACTGTCTTCTGAAAGTCGTAATAGATACTTGATATATTATTATCCAGATATTTTAAGTAGGCAATGAATTAGACTGAAAATTTTCAAAATTAATTTTTTTGTTATTTTACTCAATTTTAGGCATATTACATCGTTTTATTGGTTTTCCCGTTTTGACCGTTTTCCTCACTGCATCGTTTTTTTGTAAGCTACCCTGAAAAACGATACATAGGGGTTTTACTAACTTAACTTATTTAGTTATTTGTCTTCCTCTTAAACCTCCCAACGAGCTAACTGTTGTGTTGTCAGGGACATCCTCTTGCTTGAGGCCGGCTTCCTGTCCATCCTGGTGGCGCCCCTGCGATACGGAGCGACGCTAAGACGCAAGACCACGCAGCAGGGCAGCCCGTCTGACGCCGTCTCCTTCTGGCTGGTGCGGTGGCTCCTCTTCCGTCTCATGTTCTCGTCGGGCATCGTCAAGCTGACGAGCGGCTGTCCCACCTGGTGGGGTCTCTCTGGTGAGTCGGGCTTCAAGCCGCGACGCAAAGATGAGCCAGATAGTAGGGCTGGGCTATGACATATCATTCAATTATCGACATCACACGAAAAATTTTGATATGATATCGATATATCGAAATGTAATTGTTTGTAAAAAAAAAAAAAAAAAATCAAAAATAATTTTTTCAATTTTTTTTTTAGAGTGTTATTTTTCATAATTTTGGCCAAATAGGGTTGATAAGGTGTCACCATAGACCTATTTACGATCTCACAATCGCGTTTTATGACCCGGCACCTCCAGCAAATGCACCAGCCAGTGTAATTTAATTTAGACTACCTACCCGGCACCTCCACCAAAATTTCGAAATTTACAATTTTTTGTGTAAATTTCGATATTTTGATATGAAATCAAATATCGATATCAAAATTTTTTCCAATTATCGATATCATATCGAAATATCAATTTTTTTGCCCAGCCCTACCAGATAGCGCTTTTTGCTTTTGTTCACACAACACACCAGCAGCACTATGGTCTTATCATATCCACAAAGATTGTAAAGGCAAACTACGTTATCCAGTAGACCTTGTGTTAAAATAGAAGGCGCTAATCTAGAGGGCCATGGTCTTCTCTAGCTACAGCGCTGCTGGTGTTTGCGCTGGTAACTGAAACAAAATATGTAAATAAAAAGCTGCCCCCTTTATTTGCTAGATTGCACTGATGTTCCTTTGCATAGCAGATACTAGACACCTATATTCTATAACATCTCTGCAATGCTTTTATGCAGTTATTATTGGCATTGGCTTATAGTGACAGTAGTAGGCCCCATCTGAAAACAATGCTGTTTTTATTCTTATTTGCCCGGGCTATTGTTGGCTTGCATTTCTGGTTTTCCAGAAGAGACAGGCTTCTTTTTTCCTCATAGTTCATGCCAAGTGGAAGGGCATCAGATGCTCTCTGTTTTGTTCTTCCCTCCCACATGACACATGACTGACAGAATCCTCTTCTTTATAACTTAGTGATAATGTCAATAGATAATACCCCTGCTTGGATACACTAAAGGCATAAACATGCACACTGCAATATTACCTATAATCTCATCGAATTCAATATTTAAGTAGTAGGTAAGCCGTAAGTAGCTTTACCGGTACCTACCTACTAATAATCATCGAAATGTAATGTTTGTAACTCTAACACTGGTGATTGTTTCCAGCGCTGTCCGTACACTTTGAGTCTCAGTGCCTGCCGACCCTGCTCGTAATCTTTGTAACTCTAACACTAACTTGTCTGGTGATTGTTTCCAGCGCTGTCCGTACACTTTGAGTCTCAGTGCCTGCCGACCCTGCTCGTAATCTTTGTAACTCTAACGCTAACTTGTCTGGTGATTGTTTCCAGCGCTGTCCGTACACTTTGAGTCTCAGTGCCTGCCGACCCTGCTCTTAATCTTTGTAACTCTAACGCTAACTTGTCTGGTGATTGTTTCCAGCGCTGTCCGTACACTTTGAGTCTGTATCAGTGTTGTAACTCTAACACTGGTGATTGTTTCCAGCGCTGTCCGTACACTTTGAGTCTCAGTGCCTGCCGACCCTGCTCGCCTGGTATTCGCATCACCTGCCCGAGTGGCTCCTCAAGCTCGGCACCGTTCATGCCAACGTCATCGAGATGGGCCTCCCCCTTCTGTTCTTCATCCCCGTGCGCGGCGTGCAGATTGTCAACTTCTACAGCCAGGTGGGTGTACAAATAACATCTCCGCACTCATCGAGTGAGCAAAGCCCGCCCTGTTTGGCCGAAACAGTTTCAACGTTTTTTCTTATGTTATGTATATTTCACCGCCTGCTCGAATGGGATAAACCCAAATAGACTGCCTGTTTTGTGAGCCAACATTTCGGTCCTAATCACAGTCGATGAAAGAAGATTTTTGCGCCGTAACTAGCACGCTCTGTTGAGTAAATGAGAACTAAATTTAATAAACATGACAGGTTTTGTTTACCGACACACAGTCACACACACACACAAGGTTAGTAGATAGATAAGACACACACACACAGTCAAGACACACAGACAACCAGAGATCTTAGATAAAGGTTTTTAGTTGGAGCTTCTTTGCAACTTCAAATTGTTTGGTGCAGAGAGGCTAGCGCTTTTTTGCAGAATTCTTACAAAGCTCTGCCTTTTGTTGGTCAATTATTTAACATGGGAAAATCACTCCCAAAACAGGCAGTCTATTTGGGTTTATCCCATTCGAGCAGGCGGTGGTATATTTATTGGTTTCTGTATCTAAAAGATCCCTCCTGTCACCGACCAGGAAAGCTGTTATAGGTGGAACCAGATAACCTGGTGGTCATCAAGGTCAAGCAAGAGCACGCACGGCAACGTTGACAATTTACACACAACTGACATTAAGTAGGGCCTACCGTATTTGGTCATGTTATCGTGATATGTTATCACTCAGATATCAACATTTTATACGCTGTGAATAAAGTAGTTTGTCCCACAGAGTCAGTATTATAACGAAATAATGATTTTTAGTAATCACAATTACGAAAGTGTTTTTTGGTTGTTGATAATTGTGTGTCCAAAGTGTTTATAGTGCCAACCTCGCCAGATGTGATGTCAATGTTTAGGAGCATCAAAATGTCATGGTTTTAAATGCTGGTCCGCAAATATAAATCGAGTAATGTTGAATGTCATTTGCAGATAAAAACATTGTGCTATATTCAGGATTCCACGTCTCTTAGGGTCAGTTTCACCAACTTTTAAGCTCTAGCTATATATAGATTGGAGAAGGGTTGACAGGTTGGGAAAGCAAAGAGAACATAAATCCCAGCCTCAAGGGCTGGGCCGATAGGCATTTTTCACACTAGAATCTAACTATATATATTTAGTTATCTGCCAATGTTAAAATGGGTGTGTGGAGAAGGAACCTATAGGTGGAACCAGTTAAGGTGGCAGTCGCCGAGGGATCGCAGCACTGTCCCCCACGCACTACGGTAACAGGTTCGGCAAAAAGTAAATAAAATAACGGGTCTCTAAAACTGTTTTTGAAGAAAAACACGACTTTTTTAAAGCCAAGCCTTGCCCAATAATAAATACTTTATTTTTAGGATATATAATAAACGCTTTATTTTTAGGATATTGGGCAAGGCTTGGCTTTAAAATAGTCGTGTTTTTCTTCGACAGCAGTTTTAGAGACCGTTATTTTATTTACTTTTTGCTAGGGGTGTGCGAATATTCGAAATTTTCGAAGTATTCGAGAATAATTTACTATTCGTATTCGATTCGAAACTCGAATAGTAACTATTCGAATTTCCGAAGTATTCGAATTCCCGAAGTATTCGATTTGAAATTCCCGCTAGTATGCAGGAAACTACATTACCGATCGACGCACCCTATCGTCAACTCCGCGCAACGTGTTTCAGCGGTCGTACCAACCAAACCAAGCTGTACCAACTTCGACAAACAACAGCATCTGATATCACCGTTGTCACGACGTCGTTGAACGTAAGAAATTACTCCGAAAACGTGATGCAAACCTCATCTTTCTTGCGAAAAAGTTCTAAACATGGTCTTTTCTCGGGTAAATGCTCATGTAAAAACCCGCATAGGGCTCTCGTGCTTACAGATTACGAAGAAGAAGCGGGCCTTGAGCCCGAAACGGACATAGGCCTAGCCTAGCCCTACCCGCTTCAAAGTCTAGGCGTAGGCCTAGGCCCTAGCCTACGGCAAAAAAAGTGCGATTTGGTACTTTTTCAACCCAAAAGGGAACGAAGCCGAATGTATGCATTGCAAAAAAAATTAAAAACCCCCACAGGTCAGAACAACGAACATTGTTTTTAATTCCCTGTGCTTTGCACAATGCTAGGCCTAGGGCCTAGGCCCCGAGCCTACCTAGGCCTAGGCCCACCTAGACCTAGGCCCTAGGCTAGCCTACTTAGGCCTAGGCCCTAGGCCCTAGACTAGCCTACCTAGGCCAACCTGCCTAGGCCTAGCCATTGAATTTCGCCAAGGCTAGCCTAGGGTAGAGCCTAGACCTAGGAACAAAGATCCTATTATTAATTAATAATATTAATAGCCATAATAAATAAAACTTAAAAACAACTAAATGTTTATTTTTATGTATGCGCACTGTTTTGACAACTATTCGGTATTCGACTTCGATATTCGACTTTTTTACTGTGTACTATTCGATATTCGTATTCGAACTCAAAAATCACTATTCGCACACCCCTACTTTTTGCCGATCCTGTGGCCATAGTGCGTGGGGGGACAGTGCTGCGATCCCTCGGCAACCGCCACCTTAACTGGTTCCACCTATCGGTTCCCTCTCCACACACCCATTTTAACATTGGCAGATAACTAAAAAGTAAATATTTATAGCTAGAGCTTAAAAGTTGGTGAAACTGGCCCTAAGAGACAAGGAATCCTGAATATAGACAATGTTTTTATCTGCAAATGACATTCAACATTACTCGATTTATATTTGCGGACCAGCATTTGAATGTAGTCTACGCACGATGTAGTTCCCACCTCGGCTACTGCAGCGCACCCCACTCCCCCGTCTGGGCCCGGGGTAGAACTGGCCCAGAGCATGGCTCTGCTAAACGTAGAAGGCGACTCAAGAGAAAAAGTCCATCTCGCAAACATCAGCCTAAGATGGTAGCATGAGGCGAGCTCTGGCAATCGTCGTCGGGAAAACCTCCATTTTCCTTTCACGACCCTCCCGACGACGATTATACCGTTGAGTGACTAATATATAGCTAGAGTCGTAACGGCCTATGCTGAGTGTCTACGGAAAAATTTTCCTCCGCTCATGTAGTACATTGCCGACATGCTAGGCAGCGTGCCCGACAGCTCGAGCGTAGCTACAGCTACCTAGCAGCAATCGGAGTAACGTCGTAGGCCCCTAGTGGAGAACCGGATGTCAATTTAAATTAGATCGCGCGGAAATATTTTAACATAAGATACATTGATACAAGCATTTCGTTTGTAGGTTTCGCGATTAATATTATTATACATACAAATAAACTTGTTTTCGAGTGTAAAAATACAAATGAATATGTCATATATTGTTTGTTTTATATATTTTAACATAAAATATTATGTATTTATATTTGAAACTTCTAAAAGTTTAAATTCTCTAAACTGTCATGGTAATAAAGTTATTTTGCAGCTGCATGGTATTGTTCTAGGAAGGCCATGCTTATAAGGAAGTGTATTAAAAGGAAATATACTAGGAAGCTTCGCAAACGCTTTTTCAGGCGCGTTGTTGGATGAGCGTAATTTTTTTTAACGAAAAAAGCGTAAAATTGCGATTTTCATGAGAAATTATTTTTGATTGCGCTCAAATTTCACACCAATATATTAATTTATATAATAAAGGTTCTGTATAAAAATCGTTACAATCGGATAAAGCATGTAGGTGTTATAAGTCAAAGAAATGTAAAATAAAAAAATAAAAAAACGTAAAATTGCGATTTTCATAAAAAAAATATTTTTTGAATGCCCTCAAATTTCACACGAATATATTAATTCATGAAATTAAGGTTCTGTGAAAAAATCATTACAATTGGATAAAGCATGTAGGTGTTATAAGTCGAAGAAAGTTAAAAAAAAAAAAAAACACGTAAAATTGCAATTTTCATGAGAAATAATTTTTTTATTGCGCTCGAATTCCACACGAATATATAAATTCATGAAATAAAGGTTCTGTGAAAAAATCATTACATTCGGATAAAGCATGTAGGTGTTATAAGTCGAAGAATTTTTTTAAAAATCGAAAAAAAATCGTAAAATTACGATTTACATGAGAAATAATTTTTCGATTGCGCTCAAAAACGTGGCAGTTCTTGGTTCAGAGATTTCGAAGGCCTCAATAAAATTTTATCGCAATTGGAGTATCGCCGAAATAGTGCTATCAGACACACAATAATACAAACAGAAAGAAAGAAAGAAAGAAAACATTCCGGATGTTTTTTTCCAGTGTAGTGAAATGGAATCTTCGCTTGTCGCTCGCTACGCTCATTCAAGAAATAACGTAACGATATAATAAAGTTATAATTTAATTTGGCAAGAGTGCCAGAGCTGTCAAATTATAACGTGAAAATCATTAGAATATGAGGAGACCAATATTATGTCAATCTTGGCCAGCAGCAACATTGTAATTTCATTGTTTGTATCTTTCTTACTCATTGTGACAATATTATTGTAGACAATTATGAAAAATTCTGATCTTCAGGGACGGATTTGTTTTGCATAAACAAGCAAGTTAAACTGTGAGCAGGTCCAGGAATCGGCCGTTGGCATGAATTCTATGCATTTCATCATGTTTCACAGACAAGAGGTAACACATAATTGCCAATGTCTCTTCTCCCCGTCCGTTTCGAAAATCTGATTTGTATCAACGAATACGATTTATTACGTTACCGGCTTCTAGTTTGTGTACACATAACCCACTAGACCCCCCCCCCAACCCAGATTTGGGGCAGTTCATTTTTAAATGAACTTTCTAAACGTTCAGTTCACAGCTCAAATAAAGAACTTTTTCAAAGTTGAAGTTATTTTAAAACCTAAAATTTTTAAAAAGTTCAAGTTCGTCTAAAATTTTTAGCATAAATATGAGACGTTAAGCAATATCCAATCAAAAATCAATCAAATTATGAATTAAGTTCTTTTACATATTTCCATTATTTTGTTAAAAGTAGTATGCATAATAGAATAATTACGGTACCAGTAGTTTTCTCAGTTCGTAGTAATTGCATAATTCGTAATTTATTAATTTGGTCCAAAGATTTGGCTGTGAATGTGAGGCTTGAGCTGTGCCGTAGGACAAAAGTATGCCTACCTTCTTACAATGGTCTGGAATCCTCAGAAACAGAGACGCGCGCGGGCTCGGCTTCTACTCCGACGTTGCCAAATGCTAAGTATAATTAATTGTAATGCAACCGCGCATTATAGTGATACTGATCGCTTGACCAAACGAAGCTACTCTTGTCTTTCCGAGGACTTGCTTATATTATCACGGCTTGCCGCAGGCGGTCGAAATGCGATAGCGAGAGGTTGGGAGTTTTCATGATTGTGGGACTACTGAGGGACTATGCTCTGATGGGGGGGGGGGGGCATGTATTTCCGCAAAACTGAGCGCATGGAAATTAACGTGTGGAAGATGCAAAATAGCAGTTAAAAAACATTTCTCAGAACCATGTTTACATATTATATTCGCAATCTGCTTTAGATCACAGTGGTCTCTTCGTAAATAATCATGTAATCAATGTCGTAAATGTATCGTACTAAAGATATCCTTCCTAAAGATCAAATACAATATTGCCATTGTCAATGATCAATCTAACTCAAACACAAAGCTCTCGTTGCTGACGGTCCCGAAGGAGAATCTTATCACATAGGCGGTTGAAATACGTGCCTGCTGCGGACCTTGTTTTGATGATTGAGAGAAAATGTCCTCTTTCCTCTTATGTCTTTTACGTGATACGTGGTCATGCTTTGTAACGAAGTGATTGGGCGAGGGGGAAATTATATTTTATGAACACATTGCAACAGGGCATACGCGCCCTCACAAGTGCAATTACCATCATTGGCATGAGTATTATGAGATTTTTTCTTCCACATACAACACTCTAGTATTCTGACTGTATAATTATTTTCTCAGTGTTGTGTATTGTTGTGATGTACTCTGTGGTGGTGACAGTGTGGGGTACACTGGAAAGGGGGGGGGGGGGGTACCCATCACCAAACCCATCTTCCTACGCGACTGTCTGCACACATAATCACCGGGAATATATTCCATTGAATATTTTAACAGTGTTCATTAAATTAAAACATAGTATTATTTGAGGTATTTAGTAAGTTATGGTTATATATTATTTTAAATTAATTTTTCGCGATCTTTTGTTCAAAAAAATATTTTGATTGAGCCAGACCTCTTTGTCATTTGTTTATGCCTTGATTATAAAAAAGCGTTATGCTCGGGGAAATAGGTCAGGCTCATTCTAAAACATATCGTTACAGTGAAATATATAAATAATTTGCGAAATTGTATTGTAATCGTATTTTTTCTCTGGGTTAGTATTCTTTTTGTACACGAAAAATACTACTTCTGTTGACAGCATAATATAGATTGCCAGCAAAGTCCAATCCGGTCCAATCCACCAAAAATAAAATAATCGTTAGATTTGAATAAAATCGATGCACAGACAGTAGAGATTTTTTTGTAATTTATTGGACCGTGGCTTAATACTTGTCCCAGTACCTGAGCAAGACCCTTATTTTAATTACTTCCGCTCCGGCTGCGAGTGTCCGAGAATTTACCTTTACTCTTGTCTGTGAAACCTGATGAAATGCACAGATTTCATGCCAACGCAAATTCCTGGACCTCACAATGTGACGTTGTTATGTGAAACAAATCCATTCTCAAGAAGATCAATAATATATGTTTATAAAATATTGTCACAATGAGAAAGAAGATACAAACAATGTAAATTGCAATGTTGAAGTTGTTGGCCCATTAACCACCGAGTAGGATATTGTCATAATTATCCTTATTTCGTAAACAATCTGTCAATATCCATATCTTATTAATTGTGTATAGTCTCCTCATATTCTATTCTGATGATTAGCATGTGATAATTTGAAGGCTCTGTTGCTCTTGCTAAATTAGATTATTAATTTACTATATCGCTACCTCCTTTATATCCTTCCTTATAATATACTTCTTTTGTTCTTTATCTTCTTTATTTATTCATTCTAGGGATGTGCGGGGTACCCGAAAAACGGGTAATTTTCGGGTAGGTAAAATTACCCAACCTCGGGTCGTTCCGTCAATTCCTACCGAAAAAGTGCGGGTCGGGTAGAAGTAATATAGAAACACGCCAATCTGCTCCTTTTAAACCTCCCGCTCACACGCCAAACGAACAGCTGACGTCGGAGCGGACCAATCGCTACGACGTGGGCGCGGCTATGCTATGATGCTGTGTCCTTGGCCTCTTCCCGTCTTCCGGCGCTGTCCCCGCTGGAGTAATAGGCCCTAGGCCCCTACTGACCGTCATTACTCGTCTTCTGGTTATTCAACGCTAATAACGGCATAAAGCAAGTTGAAATTACGTACGTAGGCGAATGGTGAAAAAGAAACAACGCTAATAAACATCGTCTAATGCTAGGCGGCAGGCCTAGAAGTCCGATCTAGTGCGCATCGTTGCGCGCAGCAGAGCGTTGGGCGGAGTCAGACCGAAAGGCTGTGCAAACGCGCGATTTCGTCAGATGCATGGCTGGTACAAACGCATGATTTTCGTCGGCCGGAAAGAGAAAAATACGCGATCGCATCGGTTTTTCTTGGGTTGGGTCGGAAATATTAGGAAACGATCGTTACGATATTATTTCCGAGAATAACGAACGATTGATGCAGCGAAAACGATACATAGCGGGGTTTCACTGTACTAGGCCTAGGCCTAGGCCTACTCAAGCAAAAGTTCATAAGACGCCGATTTGGAAGTACTTCGTGTCAACAACAAAGCCCAGAGTGGCTACCTGCAACCAATGCAAAAACTGTTTTCTAGGATTTTTTTTTAAAAAAATGAATTCACAAATAAAAAAAAAATTCACTACCCGAGCCCGACCCGAGCCTACTTCAATTACCCGAGCCCGAGGGTACTTTCAATTACCCGACCCGAGCCCGACCCGAGTTCAAAAACCACTACCCGCACATCCCTAATTTATTCCTTCACTCAAGTACAGCATTGCTGCCATTTTACATTGAGGTACAAAGATAATAATTTAAAATCATATTATAAAAACACTAAAACGTAATAAAAACAGTGGAACATTTCAGTAAACATACAG
This sequence comes from Sweltsa coloradensis, assembly GCA_024449915.1. NCBI lineage: Eukaryota > Metazoa > Arthropoda > Insecta > Plecoptera > Chloroperlidae > Sweltsa > Sweltsa coloradensis. The sequence goes on from JAMZAV010002068.1 coordinate 200,251, forward strand.
TTGTAGGGTACTTTTATCTTGTAATTAAGTATAGATAAATAATATGAACTTTGCATGAATGATTATGTGTCAAGTAGTACAACAGTGTGTGCAAATGTGAGGCCTTTCCGAACCTGCTGGTGAAGACAAAACAACATGATAATAATATGATTCCTAGAATTGTGATGACGATGGTTGAATGCTCGCCGAAGAATCCCCTCCTCCCACAATTTGAAGACTGATGGATGACGCTCGTGCCAAACCAGGTTTTGACGCGGAATGCAGAGGTATTTACTCTGGAATGCGCCACCAAGCGGGTAATTGGTGGAAATTTACCAAGCTCGTGAAAAAGACAATTATTTTAAATGTTGATAATATTTTATTATGATCTGATAGCGCAATTTGCATAGCCTTTGTAAACTTAACCTGTCAATTTGATTTTATGAACATAACTTAAAAAATATTTTAAAAAGTTACAAAAATAAATAGAATTTTGTGTTTTTTTTCGGGCTCTTACTAGCTGATGTTTGCGAGGTGGACTTCTTTTCTTTTGAATCGACTTGTACGATTAGCAGAGCCATGCTCTGGGTTAATTCTACCACCGGGCCCAGACGGGGTAAAGAAATTGTAAATCACAATGCTAATACTCGCGCAGGGTGGCAGGCGATCATTAAATTGAAATGCAATATGCTTTTAGTTTTAGTAAAATTTCCAAAAGATTTACGAAATATAGATAAAAACATTGTACATTGTTATTTTAACCGATAACAGGACTTAAGTCTGAGTATGAGTGGAGTTTGAAGAGATTGAGTTTGTCGGCGACAGCATGATATTAATTTAATCGTTTGGTTCACGGGTTGATGAGTCAGAAAACAAAACTTGTTCCAAACCGTAAAGTGAACCAATAATAGTTAACGTTGCCGGTACCCGGTGCGAGTTGACGTTGACAGTTCTATAGTTATTAGTAATTTTACCAGTGTTGTTCATATTTGGGTGATACTCACTGATTCAAGTTTCTAATTAGTGCAGTAATCAAGGAAATAAGTAGTTGTTTCATTGCACGTTCAGTTTTGAACGCGCAGCAGAACGCGCAATTAAAAAAATTATTTCTCATGAAAATCGCAATTTTACGTGTTTTTTTTTTGTTTTTTTAAACTTTCTTCGACTTATAACACCTACATGCTTTATCCAATTGTAATGATTTTTTCACAGAACCTTAATTTCATGAATTAATATATTCGTGTGAACTTTGAGCGCATTCAAAAATAATTTCTCATGAAAATCGCAATTTTACGCTTTTTTCGTTAAAAAAATTACGCTCATCCAACAACGCGCCTGAAAAAGCGTTTGCGAAGCTTCCTAGTATATTTTCTTTTAATACACTTCCTTATAAGCATGGCCTTCCTAGAACAATACCATGCAGCTGCAAAATAACTTTATTACCATGACAGTTTAGAGAAGTTTAAAATATAAATACATATTAATATTTTATGTTAAAATATATAAAACAAACAATATATGACATATTCATTTGTATTTTACACTCGAAAACAAGTTTATTTGTATGTATAATAATATTAATCGCGAAACCTACAAACGAAATGCTTGTATCAATGTATCTTATGTAGGGATGTGCGGGTACCCGAAAAAACGGGTAATTTTCGGGTAGGTAAAATTACCCGACCTCGGGTCGGGCCGTCAATTCCTACCCAAAAAAAGTCGGGTCGGGTAAAAAAGTAAATAAAGAAACACGCCAATCTGCTCCTTTTAAACCTCCCGCTCACACGCCAAACGAACAGCTGACGTCGGAGCGGACCAATCGCTACGACGTGGGCCGGCTATGCTATGACGCTGTGCCCTTTGGCCTCTTCCGGCGCTGTTCCCGCTGGAGTATATAATAGGCCCTACGGGACCGTCATTATTTCGTCTTCTGGTTATTCAACGCTAATTACGGCATAAAGCAAGTTGAATATTACGTCCGTAGGCGAATGGTAAGAAAACAACGCTAATAAACATCTTCTAATGCCTAGGCGGCAGGCCTAGAAGTCCGATCTAGTGCACATCGTTGCGCGCAGCAGAGCGTTGGGCGGAGTCAGACCGAAAGGCGGGTGCAAACGCGCGATTTCGTCAGATGCATGGCTGGGACAAACGCATGATTTCGTGGGCCCCGGGAAGAGAAAAATACGCGATCGCATCGGTTTTTCTTGGGGTTTTCGTATCGGAAATATTGGGAAAACGATGTTACGATATTTTTTCCCGAGAATAACGAACGATTGATGGCGGGGAAAACGACAATAGCGGGGTTTCACTGTACTAGGCCTGGGCCCCTACTCAAGCAAAAGTTCATAAGACGCCGATTTGGAAGTACTTTGTGTCAACACAGCCCAGAGTGGCTACCTGCAACCAATGCAAAACGTTTTGTAGGTTTTTTTTTTTTAATGAATTCACAAATAATAAAAAAATTCACTCCCCGAGCCCGACCGAGGGTATTTCATTACCCGAGCCCGAGGGTACTTTCAATTACCCGACCCGAGGCCCGACCCGAGTTAAAAAACCCACTACCCGCACATCCCTAATCTTTGTTAAAATATTTCCGCGCGTTCAAATTTAAATTGACATCCGGTTCTCCACTAGGGGCCTACGAAGTTACTCCGATTTGCTGTAGGTGCTGTAGCTTCGCTCGAGCTGTCGGGCACGCTGCCTAGCATGTTGTAATGTACACAGAGCGGGAGGCAAATTTTTCCGTAGACACTCAGCATAGGCCCCTTACGACTCTAGCTATATATTAGTCACCAACGATTTTTACGGCACAACGAACGATGTCAGACGATGATGACCGCGACGTAAGAACCCTGCAAACAGCATGGGCCCTCCTCCTCATATCCCCTAGGATAAAGTGGCACATTATGACCTAACGGTAAACACGACGCGCAATCCAAATAAACCAAAAAAAAAACTCCCGCTCCCCTGTTAGCAGCTGTCGCTATCTTAGTATTCTTTTGTCTCAACATGTTATTTTATTAACATATTTCCTTAATTTATTTTTCTTGTTATTGTTTGACTTTGACTTATATTTCTTCTTGTCCCCAGATCTTCCTGCAGGCGTGTGACTTATATTTCTTCTTGTCCCCAGATCTTCCTGCAGGCGTGTGACTTATATTTCTTCTTGTCCCCAGATCTTCCTGCAGGTGTGCATCATCCTGACCGGCAACTACAACTTCTTCAACCTGCTGACGATCGTCCTCTGCATCTCGCTCCTCGACGACAACTTCTTTGTGAGCAACAAGAAGGCGCCGGCAAAGCTCTCGAAGAAGGAGAAGGCCGCGGCGGCCGCCACCTCCAGCCGCGTGCCGCAGATGATCGCGCACCTCTTCACCGCGCTCGTGTACGCGGGCGTACTCTACGCCACGTACGTGCTGTACAACATCAGGATCAACCCCGTCGGAGGGAACATTGCGATCGAGTCCAAGATCGGTAAGTGACGACCGAGAATCAGTCACCACATTTTGAAATAATTAAAAGCTAGAGGTTCTCTTTACATACATGTTTATCGTTAGGCCTAGGCCTACATAAAACGTGCAAGTTTAAATATTAGCATTTTGGTGTTCTACCCTAGCTGACTAATTTGTCTTGTGGAGCTTTAAAACAAGACCATTTTAGTAGAATGAAGTCAATCAATACTCAATATATGTTCACAATGGTGAAAATCTGATGCTAAATTATCGGAAATCCTATTAGCCATTACACTATCCAGTGTAGTCAACGGAAATGGATAGAAGATAGAACCTACTACTTTAATCGGGTTTCCTACAAAAACTGGTCCAGTTGACGTTACGGACGTGTGTAGTAAAACTCTTTCGTGTTGCAACAGGTTTCACCCGTGCAGAGTTTGACTGGGCTCTGGGCAAGGCTGTGCCCGGCATTATCTACGTGGCTCTTGGGTCCCTCGCACTCGTGATTCTACGAGCCGTCTACTCCTCCATCCGGGACAACCAGGGTAGTGCGCGTCTCACTACGCTCATCACCACACTGCTGTACTCGGCAGCTGCGGTCGGAGTGTTTGGGCTCAGCACTGTGAGTACTTCTTCACCTTGTTATTCATGTTGCATGTGACTGTAAAAAAATAAAATGTACACGCGGGACAAGAAGACAGTAGCAGTGTGTTTGAAAACTTGTTTTAGATAATAATGCCCTATTTATGCAGTATTTTAAAGTATAAAATTTAAAAAATATTGTGCTGCCATCATGTACACTTTGCTGATAATGATACGGTAGGCCTACATAGTGTTAAAATTTGAGTACGAGAGTGATGGTTTTGGTTTTACCGCGTTATCTACTACCGAGTTGACAGATATTTTATTGACATTTTCTAAATTGTCTGTTAGCAGGTCTTAGGATGTTTCTGAATTAGATTACAGTTCATGGTCCAAGTCCGACTCAATTTTAACGTGCTAACTAACCTACAGTAGAGCTACCTGTTGTGCGTTAGGGCCTAGTTGTGCACTCGAGGTTCCTTTGCAAAGCATTTGCATGGTAAAAACTATTTGTGCATTCAGCAAAAACAATTAGTTATGTGGTATGTGGTATAAGAACAAACAAACGTCTACCTACATTTTAAATGTGCATTCATTTGTTGTTTCGCTCATTGTTGCTGTCAACCATTTTGAACCGGTCCTAAAACTAGTCGTACACTTTCGATTGCTAGGTCCAGTTGCCGATTTAGACCCAGAATGGACCTAGAGTTTTCAGATGGTTCTTTCTATGTCATTGACCAAGAATAAGTACATTTTAGGTTGATGGACGTAGACTTTGATTTGGACCTGTACCTAGACTTAAGTTCTTCTGTGAAGTCTTATTATTAAGCCCATTATAATTCTTGTATCTTTCGCAATGTAGTTGTATTTTTTATTCATGCCGTCCTTACAACCAAACTTCTACAGTACTTGAAATATATTGTAATAGTCTTGTCGTGTGGCTCGTTGGTCTTGTGGTTAGCGTATCTGCTTCCAATGCAGAAGGTCCAGGGTTCGATTCCCGTTAAAGTCAGAAGTTTTTTAACTTCTGATTTGGACTTCAGTCCATCAGTTCTTGTCGTAGGAGTTTGTAAACGGTGACTTGGAGCCGTCCTAGCAACGAAGCACATAATAAATTTCAGAGTTGTTCTGAATCGGCCTTGTTGATTCTGGCGTTGATTCGCGGGTGTTCGCACTGTCCATACCACTGATTGCTATATTTCCTATTAAAAATAACGATCTTTGGTTGGTTATCGCTCCCCGTCGATTTGCGTCGGGGCCTACAGGGTTGGTTGGCTTGGTCACTTTGATTTAAAGTCCCCCACTGAAAATCAGTTATATAACTGAGTGGGTAGACTGTAAATAAAATTTATTATTATTTTTATTATCAATGTTTGCCTCGCAGGTTCCGTTCTCCAGCCTGCACGCGTCCGGCAACACCACCGTCCTCCCGGCGGTGCGATCCTGGCACAGCAAGCTGGAGCACCTCCACCTGGCCAACTCTTACGGCCTCTTCCGCTCGATGACCGGCGTCGGGGGCCGCCCCGAGGTGGTGATAGAGGGCGCCGACAGCCTCGAGGGACCCTGGAAGGAGTACAGCTTCCTCTACAAGCCCGGCAACGTCAACACCACGCTGCCCTTTGTCGGTGAGTACGGCCTTGACGCCAGTCTATGTAAACCAACACGGACATGGTATTGCAGTAAAACCATGTGGATTGTTCCTGCATTGGCTATTTTCCCGCCATGATTGCTAGGCCTAGGCCCTATATTCAAAAGTTTTTGCAAAAGTCCCTTTGACTAGAGCCCCGCATTTTTCGTAAGTGGCGGTATAATAGCTTTTTCAACGAAATTGGGAGAAATTTGTTTTTAATACCGAAATTGAGATAAAATTGGTTTTTATACCGAAATTAATGATTTTTAAGTGCAAAAATACAAATATATCTGTACTATTCACTGAAAACTCTATTTATTGTCAATACAAATGGTGAAATTACGCGTAATGGCACCTTGTCCATATCATTTGTAATGCAACTGAAGAAATATCAATTTCATCGTATTGAATTAGATAATTAACGTTATTAAATTTGCATTTTTAACTGACACACACTGCATCAATATTGTAAGTCCGCTCCTAACGCTGTATTAAAGTAAAGTATTGCTTTTAAGATCTAATATTTTACCAAAATTGGTACTTTATTTACCGAAATATGCATATTTTTGTCCATTTTTACACGAAATTAGGAATTTAATTCAACAAAATTTATAAGTTTTATTTACCATTTAATCTTGCCCTTACCTTTGACACAATATAACCATTTCCACCACCACCATCAATCAATCATCATTGATCATTTTTCTTGCGGTATGTTTCAAAATGTTGCTTCTCAATTAAAAATTTATCCTTGTAATAAACACCGACCGACGAATGAACCACTTTTTTCTGCCATGCAATACATTACGTCATCTCTTCTTTCCATCTTTTGTCAGCTGCATTCTTCTGCCCAAACTAGTAGCAAACTATGGCCAGCTCACTTCACTACACTACACAATACCAATATTTCAAAGTGTCTTGGTACCGTATTATTAGAGATGTGCAAAAATGTTTTTTAAAATTGAAAATTCGCGCCTTAAAATAAAAATTAGCGATTTGTCGCGATTACCAAAAAAACAATTTTCTCATGCACAACTTAAAAAAAAAAAAAAAAAAATTGATTGATTGATTGATTTTAATGATTTAAAAGAAAAACAAGCTCATGAGAGTGAAGTTCAGAATCAGTTTTAATTTTAAGCTCAATTTCAGCCTTCAGTTTTCAAAGTTTCCGACAGTTTTTACCAGAATTAATTTCGTCTACCCGGCACCTCCACCAAATTTACGAAATTATGCATTTTTTATGTGTCTTTTGATATGGATTTGAAGTATTTTGAGCTTACTCTCGTTCAAACGATTATTAAGATCTCACAATCGCGTTGTATGACCGGCGCCCTCCACCATATCTACCAGCAAGTATTAATTTAATTTCGACTTCGACCCGGCACCTCCACCAAACTTTGAAATTTTTTATTTTTTAGAATTTCGCGACCTAATTCGCATATTAAGGACATAATTGCTAATTTCGCCACTAGTTCGCGGTATCAACTAAAATTTCGCGAAAATTTCGCGAATTGGAAATCGGTACCATTCAATCACAATTCATGAGATTCATGTGCAAACTGAATTTGAAGGGATTATTGCAACTTTAAAAAATTCGCAAATTTTGTTGTCACCATTTTTGCACATCTCTAACCGTATTATATATCTCTCTCTCTCTCTCAGCCCCGCACCAGCCCCGCCTAGACTGGCAGATGTGGTTTGCAGCCCTGGGCACTTACCACCAGAACCCTTGGCTCATGAGCCTGACGTACCGACTGCTGACCGGTCAACCCGAGGTGCTGCAACTGTTGGACGCGGCTCACAATCCCTTCCCCAACAAGCCGCCCAAGTATGTGAGGGCGTCGCTCTACACCTACCACTACACAACATGGTCTCAGAGGTGAGTGTACTTAGTGTATTTACCCGGATAGAAGACGGACTCAATTTAAGGCGACTCCGTTTTCAGGAAGTTAAAACTGGAAAATCATATTCTCGAATTCAAGACGACCCCCAATTTCAGGAAGTTAAAACTGGAAAAATAATATTTCAACATACCGTAGGCCTATATCGGACCGAATATAGCGCAATGTTTTTTTTTCTTTGAAAATACAGTCTCAAAAACAGCTCTTGCGTTATTTCCGCGCTCTTGCATTTGAAATAGCGCCTGAACATAGGCCACTCGCTATACAACTCCGCGCATCGCCCCGCCCACCCACTCGACGCCAGCCGAACCCATGGCGTCATCACGGGCTCCACGGGAAAAGACCGCCGTAATAACGCCGTGTATCACTGGTCCCGCGGAAAATCACAAAAAAACTGTGTATAATTAGAAAGATTTTTCTTGGAAGTTGATTCTAATGACACAATGATCGATTCCAATTTTTGGGGAATTTATGTACATGTCTTTCCTAAATCAGACTGGTGAACTGTGGTTGACCTACAGTGAGCTTCAGCTTGGCCCTACACTGTTAAAAACATAGGACTAGGCCCTAACATTGTTCAAAATGTGTTGTTGTAAGAGTGAAACTTTAGGCTGCTTATTCATTGTATTGTAAATAACTAGGGAAACGCCAAAGTCGTTGTTAAACGAGTGAGTTAGCCAAGTGTTTTGACTTCTAAAACCGGATCGTCTGGTCACCTTACAGGAACTCACTCTGCTTGCCACATATTTAAATTGAACATTCAAAATGCGAATCGTATTCAAAACGTATTAGCGTGAAACATTAACAAATTTCCAAGATAAAACAAAATCACCTAATTTTTATTTCCCATTTAACATCCCCCAAAAATAATATGTGGGTGTAAAAATATAAAAAAGTTAGCACTGACGGGTATCGAACCCCATCCATCCGTGCGGTAGGCTAAATGGTTACCACTAGGCCATGCAGGCCACGTCAACGTCGTCCCGCTAACTGCTACGAAACAAATGCCATTGATATTATTAAAAATCACATTTTTATTTATTGTAGGCTTAAATCGCAATGGATCAAGCTGATTTTGTTAACAGTTCTTAGTAAACTCGTACCGGATGTCTGTTTAAAATTTCAGTGCAATCTGTTCAGCGGTTCGGCTGATTTTCGACGTACAGACAGACAGACAGAATCACAGAATGAGGGCCGTTTGAGTTGAATGGAGACACTCAGTCGCTCCGCTCCCTCGTTTAAAAATGTTTCTTGTACAATTTAATTTAGGCCCTAATTTAAATTTTTCTTTTTTCTTAAAATGATTCCGAAAAATTGGGGGTCGTGTTATTTTCGGGATCGTGCTATATCCAGTCCAATACGGTATCGGTACTTAGCTAGGAATACTTCACGACCATCACTTTAAAATTTAGAGTCGTAATTAGAGATGATTGTAATCTAAAATGTATTATCCAAATCTTTATATTTTTTCAACTTGTGACTTCTTTCTTAATGATAAAGCTTTCAAAGTTACTAGCTACGATAAAAAATAAGGGGTCTTGATTCTGGCGCCATCCGCGGCTCAAATCGTGTCCGACTTGTTTAGCCTGTGTTTCCCATGTAAATACCGTTATCTAGTTGGTCATTGTTCGCTTGTCAATGGCTTGGTCCGCTTAAAAATGTAACGTCCCCCAATGAAAATTAGTTATGTGACCGAGTGGGTAGATTCTACCTTTAGTGAGCTGACACGTCTTTTTCTCCCACAGGTCTTCGGGAACTTGGTGGAGCCGAGAGCGTAAGGGTGAATACTTCCCCACGTTCTCACGCGAACATCCCCCACTCCTGGAATATCTGCGCAACCTACGCATTCTGCCAGCGCAACCCGTCGCTCAGGTACGTTGAGAACCCCGACATAGATGTTTGGCCACGCCCCACTCCCCGCTGATCGTTAGCCCTATCTTGACCATGTTATTTGGCTTCATCAGGGTGTCTACAAGACTGGAAAACCTGGAATTGTCAGGGAATTTAATAAATCTGGAAAAGTCAGGGAATTTTGTTTTTTTTCTGGAATTTTACAAGAAATGTAAAAAAATCAATATTTTAGTAATTTTAATAACTTGTTTGTTGCTGAAAATAGAAATTATCAATTTAAAAAAATCAATTCTTAAATTATTTTGCCTTGTCCGGTGTTTAAAATTCCCCCCGAAATCGACATTGAATTTATAAACAATTTTTCCTCCGTTAGAAAGCGCGGGAAAGCCAAATTTGCAGCCTGGAAAAATGTAATTTTCCGTCTGGAAAACCTGGAAAAGTCAGGGAATTTTATAATGAAAACTTTGTAGACACCCTGTTCATACATACTCGAGCAACAAAGATCTAATGCAGCTTAGATATTTTTTTTTTTATTTATTCGTAGTCAGTTGATGGTATACATAATATAAGCTATTAGCTAATATACATGTTTACATAGACCCTATAGTAAGCTCTCAAAATTAACATAAAATAACTAATATTTAACTACATTATTGTATTCCTATAAACTAGGCCTACCTATGCTAAATGGGCTAATTTACTCAAACAATCTAAACCTAAACCTAGGATAGTCTGTAGCTGTTACATCGTAATTTTCTCCCATTGTAGGAACTCTTTGACTGAATAGAAGGAGTATTTTAATAATACATTCTTCAGTTCATACTTAAATCTAGAAATATTGTCGATCTTTTTTATTTGGGTTGGTAGTTTGTTCCATATTTGCGTGGCAGCATAAACAGGGCCTCTACTAAATAATGTGAGGTTGTGGTCTATTACGTGTATGTTATTCTTTTGTCTGGTGGAGTGATTGTGTATTTCTGAGTTTTGAATGAATGATTCTGGGTATTTTTTAACAAAGCAAGCTGTTTCATAGATGAATATGGATGGCACAGTTAAGATGTTCAATCTAGTGAATAGAGGTTTACATGAGTGTCGTTGTTTGACGTTGCACCATGTGCGGATTGCTTTTTTTTGTATGATAAATATTCTATTTAGGTGGGCAGAGCATGCTAGTATGCCCTTTAGAAGTTAATTTATAAAGAATTTGTTTTCTACAAAATTCACCAAACATACACAAAGTATTGTCAATACTTCCATTTTGTAAAAATCCTCATAAATCCGCATTTAAAAGTACTGAAAATTGAATAGCCCACTAGCATAGATGTAGCTTTCCTTTACAATCCAGTGTTCACTTGAGTCAAATGGCCAATTGACCTGTTTTCCTGAGCAACGTTTTGTGCCCAATTCTGGCCGGGAATGGCCCTCTTAAAGGCCTTTATTCGCATAGTGCAGTATTTATCACATGCATCCCTAAGGTCAAAGTCAGCCCAGAATGAACGTCCTTCAAACGTTAACTTGATCAAATTAGCTCAACCAATGCAGAAAAACTAGGGTTGCGCGAACGGAGAATTTTAATTCGAGTCGAGTTTGATTTTAGTACAATGTTCGAGCATTCGAGTTTGAACTGAGTTTATTTCCAAACTGAGGAAATGTATTCTTTATTTCAGACTTTCTACTAGGCCTATCAAACCAATTCTTCAGTTTTAAAGCCTAGGCCTACAACTAACCTCGGTTTTGGAGGGTGCTGTTTTTACCGACACTCGAATATTCAAATTGAAAATAAATGAAACTCAAATTTGTTCAAACTCGACGTGAACTCGACTCGCACTCGAAATTTCGAGTACTCGTCCAGCCCTAAGAAAAACTAAAAATTATATCATGCAATGGTCGCCTGATTTTGTAGCACTGAATATACTTTGACAGCTGAATTATTATGTCATATTATTGATAGTTAGGGACCCTTGATTTTCGCGAGCACTTTATTCGCGAATTTTTGCAATTTTGTTGATACATGAAATTTGACAACAGATGTCGACCTTTGGTGACCTTGGCATTCAAATGGCGTCCGCGAGTTTTCGCGATTTTCGGCGTTTTTTAGGTTTTATGCGATTTTATTCATTTTAATACTTATTCACGAATTTTCCCGCGATTTTACAACTTTTTGCGATGTTTTTCCGATTTTTAGTGTTCAAATCACAAAAAGTGCAGAATTATTTGAAAATCCCGCTAGATTTCGAGTTTCGATCATATTCAAGATGGCTGACTGTGAAATCGATTATTTCGCCAAAAGTTCGACTAATCGATTTTCCGGTCGATAGTCGACCATACCAGCAGATTGTGATGCTTTGTGGCCTAAATTGCAGCTGTCATCCTGTGATCGCAAACTACCTATAAAATGACGAAAATAATCTATGTTTTATCTCGCGCGCGTGTAAATAAAGATAAAGACATGTTATTTGTTTGATTTCAATAGACCTACATTGTTTCTTGCATTTGATGTTTTTCCAGCACAACAAAAGAGTTGACAGGCTGCCTGGGCCTACCTAACCTCAAATTCGCGATGTCTGAGGCACCGAGTTAAAGTTGTTTAACGTTAAGTTAAGGCAGTGGCTCAGGTCACGGACATCCGGACTTGCGCGCATGCGCCTTTACACTTTTTTCGACTTGTGTGTTATTGTGAAAAACGTGGAGGTAGATTGTAGAATGAATGAATATTTACACAACTTTAGATTTAAAATAGCGACGTTAAAGGTTTTGTAGGTACTTTAGATTTAAAATAGCGAAGTCCGTGAAATATTTTCGCGGCCAGTTGGGTAACGGATGTCCGTGACCTGAGTCATTGCCTTAAATTAACCGTAAGAAAATCGTTGAATTGTCAAAATTTTGAGAATAAGTGACCTAAACATAGCCCTAAGCAATTCAAATGTGACTGGACCCTAGACCTAGGGCCTCACCTAGGCCTAGGCCTACTGGTATGGAGCAGGTTTAGCCTAGGGCCTAGGCCTAGGTCTTCTTCAGGAAACAACACAGCATTGGACCTTTATGATTCTACGGTTGTATCTAGCCCTAGTCAAGTTATGTCTGCAAAAAAATGCACAGAAGAAATTTAACACTGAGATAATATTATAGAACCTTGGCCTTAACCCCAACCTACACATCTCAAGCCCCTAGCCCTAGCCTAGGCCTAGGCCTATGCCTATGTACTCTTCATTTTTGTATGACATTCATTGGTATGTAAGTAGTTCATTTCCTAGGCCAATATACCACAATATCAGGCTCTAGTCTAGATTTTTTAAAATGGGAACAGTAGGCCTAGCCTAGGCCAAGTTAAGCGCTATTTTGGCATAGGCCTAGGTCTAGATTAGTGTCTTCCATTACATTCTTGTTATATATAAATTATAACATTACAATATGCATGAATGACACACAGTCACATGCAAATTAACAAATTTATTCACCGCTTTTATTTACCGCTTTTTGTCGAGTTTTGATTTTAACACCGACTTTTTGCACCGCTTTTTAATAATTTTTGTACCGCTTTGTGGCGGTTTTATTTACCATAATTTAGTGTCCCTATTGATATTGTTTAAATTTAAGTGGTATTTTAGATGCCTGCACCTTAACTAATTCAAAAGGATCAAGTTATGTCAAAAGAAAAATTGAAAATATTTCCAGGATGCAGGGCCTACCTGAAGCAGGAACTCTTAGACCTACGCCTAACCGGTGACAGCAGAATCTAAAACTTTTGTGTCGGTCCGTGTAGTGTTTTTTTTTTCAAGAATGGTATTGGCGCAAGCTCTCATTGGTCGGTCCTTTAAATTTTAACAATGTTACCAACTGTTAAAGCAATTGTTAATGTTACAAAATGTTTTTATTTATTTGTTTTAATTTAAATGAATGTATATAGGATAGCCTAATAAAATAATTTTTAAAATAATAACTTTTGCCTTGAAGGTTATTAATCAACATCTCATTTATTAGATAAGAAGAATGCTTTCAATTAAGCAACTAATTTTTTTGTGTTCACGTGCGCCGAGAAATGCCAAAAGGTAATTCAAATCACGTTGAATTCAACTCTAGTACAGTAAGACCTCGTTCATCCGAGCTCCGATTAACCGAGACTCCGTGTTAACCGAGCTGGTTTCAGGCGCGCTTTTCTTTATTTAATTTGGCCGAAATGTTATCTTCTTCACATCTAAATGTCATGCAGTATGCTGTTTGTTTACTACAACTAGGCCGCTACGCGAACGCTTTTTCCAGTCGCGTTGATGGATGAGCTTTTTTTTGGAATATTTCTGTCCAATGATTACGTTTTTATGTGGAATCTCCTTACTTTTTCTATAGTTACTTGATATTACTTGTTCATTATACACCTGTAAAAGGCTTATATTAAAACCTTTATTTCTATTAATTTTGACCAACTTTTTCAACTTTTTCTCTCAAGAGGCACTACATCACCATAATCTTTATGACAATATAAAATATGAACGTTGTAGCCCCACCCGTTTGGTCAAAATCGGCCCAAATATCACGAAAATATTGTATTAAAAACCAGAGAAAAAATCGTAAAAGTACGATTTCTAAAAGTAATATTTTTTCAAATGTCTCAAAAATCATAAGATATATGATTTCAGTGATTTTAAACGTTCCTATAAAATTTCATCAATATCGGAGTAGCCGTTTTTGCCAAATATCACGAAAATATCGCACTAAAAATCGAAAAAAATCTTAAATGTACGATATTTATGAGAAATATTTCTTTGATTGTACTTAAAAACAATACAGCTCTAAGTTCAGAGATTTCGAAGGTCCCCTCCAATTTTCATCAAGATCGCATATGCCGTTTTCCCGGTAGAGAGCGAACAAACAGACAAAAAAACTAACAAAAACCAAACACCCGAGCTATTTTTCTTGGGGTAACGTAAGTAAAAAAACAAACAAAAAAACACAAAGTCAAAGTCTTCGCTTCACTCATCCAATGACGTAAGAACTGCACAGCGCGTGCGTTGTAAGGGGGTTGGTGGCGGGGGTCGAGGGTAGGGTGCTAGAGAAAGTTGAGCCAGTGCTCAATTGGTCTTCGTGAATGCTTGCCGCCGCCGCGACCTTGCTCGAAGACTGTGGACGAGAGAGAGAAGAGTCAAAATATAGTCTTGAAGACGACATGATAGAGGCTGGCTACGAATGGAACTTGCAATGCGACATCCAGTCAAGAGCTGACAGACGCGGAGATAACAGTCCCCCCTCCCCTCTTCCTCCTCCTCTTACACCACGAACTACATATCGCTAGCTCACTAATCACTCCCTAGTCCTATCAGTCAATCTCGGTTCCTTGTTTTGTTTACATTATGAGATATGATAATGAGACTACAAGAAGTGCAATCTCTTTCTTTCTAGTATAAGCAAAGCTGTTGGCGGCTGATGTCATCACTAAGATGCTGTTTATATTTATATTCTTTTAATGGTAGGCCTTTCACAAGTTTTACACTTAAAATATCACTTTAATACAGGGTTGCCACCAAGTCAATTTTTAACCATTAAGTGCTAGGAGAAGCAAAGCAGCGATATGCCTACATGAGAAACTTCTGAGACTTGACGAAGAGGAATGGGACAGAGAGCCCGTAGAGAGGCTGAAGACACAAACTACATTTATCACAGCAGCAAAGCAACTAAAGAAGCAAATTTTGGGTAAGGTGGATTTACGAGATCGAATGGAGCTTCCTACACCTGATATGAGGGTCGCTGTACTGGAAGTCCAACATGAGCTAACGGTGGAAGGAATTGAGAAGAAAAAGGCGGATTATACTGAGGATGAACTTCAATGTCTGACAGTTGCTCATATAGCGAAGCACTACCCCACCCCAGAATGGGTACTTGTATATACAGACGGGTCTGCTACCCCAGGGGAGGGAAAAGCAGGGGCTGGGGTATACTGCAATGCATTCCAGCAAGCATTGCCAGCAGGACGTAATGGAAGCAGTTATGACGGAGAAATCAAGGCAATCAAAGTAGCACTTACTAAAATAAAGGAACAGCAAATACCAAAAGCAGTCATTCTCACAGACTCCAAAGCAGCCATACAGGCCATTGTGAGTAAGGACATGAGAGACAGTGAGACGTTGGAGTGTAAAAGACTACTGGTCTGGCTGGTAAACAGGAAAAAACAGGTTACCTTACAGTGGGTGCCAGCACACTGTAACATACAAGGAAACGAAGAAGCAGACAGACTCGCGAAAGAGGGGAGCAGGATGAAGCAGAACAAGAAGCCCCTATCCTACAATGCCGTTAAATCTCATGTGAACACGGCAGTGAAAAACAACATCAAAAAGGTATGGGAGAAGGCAAGTAAAGGCAAACAGTGGCAAGGAGCAGCCACAAAAAAAACAAAGTGGAGAAATCGGCAGACTGAGACGGCACAATTCAGATTGGAAACCGGTCATGACCTGCTAGCTACACACCTTCATAAACTGGGGATAACTGACCCAAGCACATGTACACTTTGTGCTACAGAACAGCATACCAGGGAGCACCTACGTAGATGCCCGGTACTTCAAGAAATAAGAGACGCAATGCCAAAAGATATGGAGGAGGCAGAAAGAGAATCCTATCTCTACTGGGAAACACGGAAACGCATGATGGCCAAATAGGTCAATTGCTGGCATAAGAAGAAGAAGAAGTATCCTTGAAAGATACTTAAAACTTAAAAAAATCCTGAGAAATCCTTGAAAACAGTTATTCAGCATTAGCGTATTATAACCGCGAAGGAATGTTACAAATTTTCAGGTTTCATACCAAAATATTAGGGGTGTGCGAAGCTTCGAAATTATCGAATCCGGATCGAATCTTTTGAAGATTCGAATTCGATTCGTCAGTCGAATCCAAAATCCTAAATTTCGAAGTATTCGGCCAATTTCGAATCCGGCGCCAAATCTGCGCCTTCGCGATTTGTGATCGATATCGATCGATATATTTGACTGCCACTGAGATTTGCGATCGGTCGATATAATTATATGGCCACTACTGCGATTTGCGATCGATCGATATACCGGTGTGCATCTGGCCGTCATTGCGTCACTGAAGCTCCAGCTGTTTCATATCACGCACACGGAAAACGTTTTTACTTTTTACACCTATACTTTTTTTTATAAGTCAAAAAAACTAAAAAGTTATGAATAATAATGACGAGGAAGATGCTGATGATCCGCAGCCGGTTGAAGCGACGTCCAAAAAAGGGCTAAGAGTGCAATTTGGGATTTTTTCTGTAAGAACACTAGTGCTGCTAACAAAGACACTTCCATGTAAAACACATGCAAGAAAGTATTTAAAACTCCAAGTGGTAAGTTTATTTTGTATAACTCATATTTTTGTTTATAACTTTGTTTATTTTGTATTTAGTGATCATCCTAGGCTAGGCCTAGGCCTACCCTATCTTTCCAAATTACAATAAATGTGCACTTGCTAGGCCTAGGCTAGGCTTAGGTAGGCCTAGGCATACTAGAGGCTTATCCCAAGCTCAGTAGTCTAGGCCTAGGCGCTAGGCCTAGTCCGCATTATGATTTGGAAGGATGTCTAGGCCTACTGTTTGTGTGATCTGTCTTTCACCATTAGTGTGTGGGCAAGAAATACACATAGGCCTAGGCTTTATGTTGGGGCTATAATCTAATAAAATAGGCCTACAAATCGAAATAGGACTAGGAACAGATAATGTTTAGAAGTGTTAGGCCTAGGCCTAGGCCTAAACTACTGAGCTTGGGATAAGCCTCTAGTATGCCTACCTAGGCCTAGCAAGTGCACATTTATTGTAATTTGGAAAGATAGGGTAGGCCTAGGCCTAGGCCTAGCCTAGGATGATCACTAAATTCAAAATAAACAAAGTTATAAACAAAAATATGAGTTATACAAAATAAACTTACCACTTGGAGTTTTAAATACTTTCTTGCATGTGTTGCACATGGAAGTGTCTTTGTCAGCAGCACTAGTGTTCTTACAGAAAAAATCCCAAATTGCACTCTTAGCCCTTTTTTTGGACGTCGCTTCAACCGGCTGCGGATCATCCGCATCCGCAAATAATAATCTTTGGATTCGGATTCGGATTCGAGGATATTCTTGCTCAGGATTCGAGATTCGGATTCGAAAGCAAAAACTTGGATTCGCACACCCCTACAAAATATGTTATGCCAGCCTGATTTTCGAAAATCTAGTCAAAATTACATCCAGACAAACGCATAAGAATCAGAATTTTCAATTTTCTTCCAATACAGTTTAACGTTTTACTTTTAGGCCTACTCACCATAACTACCACTTGCGGTAAATGTTAGGCCTAGGCAGTGGCACTTATGTGTATATGTACTAGAACCTGATGTTTTTTTTACTGTCTCTATTGCTTTTTTGGCTGAATTTAAAAAATGTATTAATTTAATGTATTTTTTAAAATCCTAAGATTTTGCCCAAAATCCTGTTATCCTTGAGACACTCTAAAAATCCTGAGAAAAGGATGAAATCCTTGAAAGTGGCAACTCTGCTTTAATATACTAGGACCCTGCTGGGAGGAGAAAAACAAGAATTCCGGATCATCCGAGTTTTTTGATAACCGAGTATAGCTCAGTCCCATCCACCTCGGATGAGCGAGGTCTTACTGCACTCACTATTCGGCTAACAGTTGCGTGTTTTGCTCATTCTGACGAGTCTGTTTTGTGTCAGGTAACATATAAATGAGGTGTGACCTTCCTCCCACAGGTGGCTCCGTGGATCAAGACTGCGCTGGACCAGATCAGGGGGGTGATAGTCCGAGTGGAGCCGAGCATCCTGTGCTGGTCCCTCTTCTCCGCCGGCATCGCCATCATCGCCAGCGGCGGCGGTCGGAAGTGAGCGCACCCTCACCTTCGCTGCTCGCCGAGGATCTACGGATTATTCTCTTTCGGATATTTACGAATATGAAGCTCTAGGCAGCACCGTTCTGTCCTAATCAAAATCAGTGTGATGCTCATCTCATACATCACATCTTGATGACTTCATTTTGTGTGAAATTTAATAAGTTCCCATTTACAGTTCTCTACATTGCGCGGCAATTAATGCGAAGTATCTCATAGGGACGGGACGGTTAAATGTTGACTTGTTCAAACGTGTGAGGTTCGCTTAGAGGTTATTAAATTTTAAAGTAAAAGTCGAGTTACATTTTTAAAAATAAATAAACCGGAATATATCGTTAAATATTATTAACTGGACTGATTATTCCTTGAAATCCCTAGTCAGTTGTTTCAAATCATCAAGTACACTCTTCACACATGACCCGAATATCAACCAATATGAGTGTGAGATAATTTTATTAGGTGTTAACTCGCTGTTAGGAGGCGGTTAACCAGTGATTCAAAATTAGCTGATTTTAATCTGTAAAAAAAAAAAAAAACGGTTATTCCCATCCCTAGTATCAAACGCGTGTTGCTCTCGATTCTCAAGTCTACGTCTGCCCCGTTCCGTCGCGGTCTTCTCTCGAGCGGTATTTTGCTGGCTCCGCGCAATCTTGACTGCGCAGAGTGAAACACTTGAGTTGCCTGGAGAAGAATCTCAAACCCTCGCGTTTAGAACGAAGGGCGGCGAAACGTGTTGTAGAATCAACAATGCAGAGAAATATTCCATTTAATATTAATGTGCATTCAACAAAGATCTTAAAAGAAACAAGATATTATAGCACGGATGATTTCAGATCATGATGTTGTGTAACTTTGAAATTTACGATAAAAATAATAAAAACGTAAAAATAGCTGAACTTTTGTTTTGGATGAATTATATAACACAAGCATACTCTTATAAAAATCAGGGATCTATACGAATAAAATTATCGTTGGTCTGTCGATGATAAATTAGTTAGTTGTAGTTACATGTGAAATGATCTTTCTCAAGTTGTGTTTTCTACATGTGTAGGCCTACTTGTCCCATGTTGAAAGCCCATTAGGTCGGACCGCGGGTGCGTTATAGAAGAACTGGGGGGAGGGTTGGCAACCTTGCGTTTCCCCTCAGCACCTGCTTGTAGACCAAGGTCATGGCTCTGATTTATCATGCTTTCTTTGCCTAGTTCTATTCTGTTGTGCGTTTAAGTTATGTCTAGTAACGGCCTATCGCTTCTCATTCCCTTCTCGATATAAGTTATATCTACGGCCTATCGCTTCTCATTCCGCTCTTGATAAAGTTACGTTTAGTACCAACGGGTTATCGCTTCTTCCCATTCCGTTCTGCATTCGTCACATAACGTTAACGGCCTACCGCTCTTTAAGTGTTCACTTGCAAGGCGTTCTGCTGTCTGTCTGCTATTGACTGAAAAAACACTGAATTCCACTTTATTGTAATATATTATGTTTTTGTGTCTTAATTTTTACTCCCGTATTGTTTGATAATTTCGCACTTAAGCACGACAATTAAAGCCTTTCACCCTAATATCACTCTTCTCATTCCATTATACTCCACTTAGTTATAATTAATTTGATGTTTGTTTCTGCTTATTGACTAGCTCTCTCACACCCTTATAGTAATAATAGTAATAATAATAATATAAATAATAATAATTAGAGATTCTATGGTTTATCATATTGTAGATGAACTGGTCAAGTAATCAAATGCCTGCTACGTAGTAATTATTGTAATAATAGGTAGTCAGATATATTTACACCTGTTGAAATGAAGTTATTATCAATGAAATGTAATTAACTGGTTGTGATCGGCGGTTAAAAGTTTTGATTGGATATTGCTTAACGTTTCATATTTATGCAATTTTAAACCATCTTCAAGTGCAAGAGTGAACTTGTCAATCTTTTCCTGTTTTTGGAATTGTCGATCACATCCAGATAGATCTTCACTTTGTGTGTTGTTTTTTGTTTGTTTGTTTGTTTGTTTGTTGCACTGGGTGTCTAAAGACTCAATAGTCTCTCTCTCGTCACTTAAGTTTGATCTTGTTCAACGCTAGATGCCGCGGCATGTCACGGTTATTCACTTAACAGCTTGTAAATATTGTAGACTACTACATGAAACGGGTTGTGTATGTAAAGATAAATTGTCTGTTCTTCATAGCAGAGTTTATTCACTTTGGAGTTATGAAATCTTGTGACACCCGCAAAACTAGAAATTCCAAATTTATCGTTAAATCGATTAAACATACTTTATCTGGAGTATGTATGCGCTTGTTTAGTGAGGAGAGTTGCACAAATGTGCCTGCAGACTTTAACGAGTTTTGCAACGGTGAATGAGTGTTGTGAGCATAATAACCACCCTCTGAGTGACTGCTGAGTAAATATAAGCTACCCTTGGAGTAGACATTTCTTAGCCGTACGACGTGTTTTGTTCTGCCGGGTGTTCAAGCACTCGACGTGGTCGATGACGAGTGGTCTGTAGCAGCCATGTGAAACAAACTAAAAGTGTTATCACTTTGTGCCATTGGATTCTCAGTTTAGTCCAACGCTGCCAAGTTATGGTATGATGTATGAAAAAGGTTCATGTTTGCCCTGTTCTACATATAGCCATGTTGAATACACCGCCTCATTTCTCTCGTAGGCCAACACGTGCCATATGTACGTACCCCAACACGTGAGTGCTTGAATGGCTTACGCCGAGATTCAAAACCGTCGTACTCGTACTTTTAGTTCTGTGAATGTTTGGTATTGATAATCATAAATCAATAATGAAGCTGTTATGTAAAAATAATTGTCAGTTTCTATCAACACGTATGATTGGTTCACAGTGTACACTTTCAGTGGAAGAGTCTAGCTCGATTGATATTATTTTTGGCACCTGCTTTTGATGCCATACGGTGGCCATATTGAAATGCGAGTAAATTTGAACCCTACTTTTATATGGTAGTGTTTTAATACCGAATGTCAAAACAGTTACTCGTATTCATATGGCGCGGTTATTCATACATTTAAATAAATCTTATCATGTACTCTGTGGTCCCCCTATCCCCAACTGAAAATGATTATTGTAGATAGAAATTCGTTCAAAGAGGACCTAATCATTTAACCGCAAACAATGCAAGCGCCGATCAACTACTTGCTGTACTGTGGGTATCTTTGACATGGATTTAAATGAACCGGTTAACTTCCTCGTGTTTGACATTCACTCACTCGGTCGTTTTCAGTTGGGCCACTGTACAATGAGCTGCATCTAGACGCAGCGTGTTCACAGTACCGACCGTCGATTGATTACTTGCCTGTGATAAAAATTGGCAAAGAACAATCGATACCTGCTCGACCAGAATTGTTAGGGGTTCGTCTTGCCAAAGATGTTTGCTTAGTTCAATAAAAGTCGGTACGTTGAATACACGGCGTAATGAGTTTAACAGTTAATGTGTTAAAAATTATATTGTAACGTAGAAAGACTAAACTGTAGATAGAAACTATCACAATAATATGTACCGTTGGGTATTTGTGATGATGTAATGTATTCCCCTAATACAAGAGACCAATTCATTATGTGTTTCGACGTAGGTGTCTTCTACTACATAATATGCGTGACGCAATGGGGAACTTGTTTTGTTATTGTAAGCTGCTCTTCTTTCGTTCAAGTGCTTTGCAAGATTTGTAAATGAGTTTTTTTAACTGAATAGTGAATATGATGGACGTTAAATAAATAAATAAATAATAATAATAATAATAATAATAATAAATGGTTTATTGTCATAGTATCTACATTTTGCAAGAGGCATTTACAGATGTACAGATAATGCTCATGATTCATGAAATACAGAGAACAGTACAACATGTAATAAATAGACAACGGAATCACGTACGTAAACGTTAAATTAATAAATTTGTATTTAGAGTCTACCCACTCAAGTCATATAAGAACATAACTGATTTTTGATGGGGGACAGTAAACTAAAGTGACCAAGCCAACCCTGTAGGCCCCGACGCAATCGACGAGTGAGCGATAACCAACCAAAGATCGATATTTTTTTAATAGGAAATATAGCTATCAGTGGTATGGACAGTGCGAACACCCGCGGATAAACGCCAGAATCAACAAGGCCGATTCAGAACAACTTTAAATTTATTCCTGTGCAGGAAGCTACAAGGTACCGTTTCAAATTTAAAAAATCTGATGGAAACTGGAGATCAATCCTGACCTCTGTTAAGAATTGCTAGCTTAACGGAATCGACCTATGTAGACTCTTCTGTATTGGATGGATGACTGACATTAGATCCAATTATGACACTTCTTGGATGTTATTCGGAATTCAATGCTAAACACAAGACCACAGCTCGACATTTGGATTGTTAATTCAACTTCATCGAAATAAAAACTGTTGCAATTTGAGAAGTTAAACTTAACAGGTAAAGTCCCATTTAATTTATACATAGCGATACACAGGACGGCTAAACCGCCAGGTTGAAAGTTCCCAGTAATGTACAACCCTGCAAGCTGACCGAGTACTGAAAATTTGTAAATAGCAAAATGTCTTTACGGTCTTGACCCGATTTAAGTTAAAATGATATAAGGAATTTTCTTATTACCACGAGATTTGTTAAAAAATATCATTTTGTTTTTAGTGTATAACCAATGGTCAAATTTGAAAACTATGAAAGGTGCCGGATAGTCGAAGCAGTAGCAAATTCAGTTCTCAGAAATGTATTTACGTACGAAAGGTAGTCATTAAGAGTAAAAAAAACTGGCCTTCAGCATAAGAAGTGGTACGCTTTCAATAATGATCTTATTCTATTTTGTATTTGTTTGTTCTCGTTCTACTATTCAAAATGGCACGTGTAAATTTCACCTTCAGTTCTTTACTTGCAAGCTCAAATATGGAATCAACATTGTAGATACCTACCCATTTGACTAGCCTAAAAAAAAATGTAAATGTCAAGTTTAATGAAAATCATCAACAATGAAAAACCATTCACACGTAATGCGTTGGAACTATTCATATTTATTAGTATTTTCCATTCAATTCTCTTCTGAACGCTAACATGCATTTAAAACTAATGAGTGATGAAGAACAGCCAAGAAAAACAAAACAAAGTTTTCCTAATGTCAAGGACAATAGTTCAAGTGTACTGTTACCTCCAAGCTATCTTCGCGTGATTCTGTGAACTGTCGCAAATGTATAGCGTGTAAACCTATCATTAATTCGAATTGGGCGTAATTTTATTTTCCTTCAAGATCATTCAACCTTTGCAAGCTAAATGATTAGATTAATTTTGTAGTACCACTTATTTTTTTATTGTAATAATAGTTAATAATTTCAATTTGTCTAAAAATAATCAATTTCAGTGAATCCGTATATTAATTTATTATTGGAGATTGTGATTTATTGCTTGCTTATTTAATTTTGCAATTGAGTAGTAATCCTATGTCAAATTCCCATCGAATAACAGAACTTTTTAACCAATACCTGCTCCCTTGATGATCAAAGCCAAACACATGATAATAGAAGGAACAATCTAAGCCAATTGATGCAAGAGAAGGGTTAACTAATGAATAGTTAGGTTACTAGATGTGTTTGTATTTTATCTCGTGGCGTACATTGTCGGCATGCAGCTGATGCATGGCGATATTTGTATTAGTGTAAACTGAACAATGCTATTAGGATGAAGGCAAAACTTGTAGAAATATTGATCTCAACTTTCAATTGACTAATTGTATAATAATGAGCTTAATATTATCTAAAATAATATATCAAAATCTCTGCATTTACATTGATTTAATTATGTTATGATAAAATGCTACAATTTGTAACGTTAACATTTCTTAACGACTCAATATCGTTTTCAGTGTTTAGTTCTTATATTATATTATGTGAACTTTGACATATGCCATCTTGGTAACACTTGCTATATTCTGGATACGATCATACTAATGGTAATTCTAGGACTAAAATGCTTCTATACAACTAGCTGATACAATGTATATGAAATAAAACAGCAAAACGGATAATAATCACTATTCGTGTAGCCTTGATGCACCGTAGTATTAGAACTATCGTACTAGTATGTTAACGCCCTGTTGTTATAGTACGTGGCTTACATGCTTACGCATCAACTATTGCTCGGTCGTTACTTTACCCGTTGTGGTTTGAAAGTTGTTAAGGTAACAAACTTGACGGAAAATGCAATCTAAACAACTGTTAATTTTGTACCTATTATATGTTTATTATAAATGAGCTAATAATATAAATCTAAAAATAAAATTATATCAAATATCTCTCATTTTAACATTGATTTAACTTGATGTTATGATAATAATTTGCTTACAATTGTGTAACCGTTTACAACGATTTCTTAACCGACTATTTTTGTCCAGTGTGGTTTGTTCTTTGTTTACACTCGTGACTTTGACACAACGCATCCATTGGAACATCTTGCTATCATTCTGGATAGTATATGATTGGGTTCTTTCTAGAACTATTAATGCATTCAAAATACAGCTAGTGATACAAGTATATGAAATAAATACAAATAGAAAGTCGTGTTTTTCATCTATTCGTGCATTGAGTCGTGTAGGACCGGCTTGCCAGTCCCGTAGCTATTGACTATCGCTCGTAATGTGTGGTAATGCCAAGCTACGGGACTTCACCATCTTACGGTCAGTTATTTGTCAAGTCGTCAACTTTACGCCGATGTGCGTCCTGTGAAGTTTGTCTACAGGTCAAAGTGTGTGGGTGCGTGTTTCACAACCATCTTATGTGATTTACATTAGATTTAGTTTCATTAAAATTTTGTTTCTATGTGTCTCTTAAAATTAGTGAGCTAATTTCTTGTAATTCACGAGTCAACATCTTCGGGAAATGTAAATGCCCACCTCGATTGACCTGTAGACAGACTATATGACCCACGAGTTTGTGACGGGTCAAACCTCGACAACTTCTTAATGCAAGATGTCCGTGCGTACACACTCTTAAAACAAGGCTCATCCTCCACAGGGAGAACAGATACTAGACTGAACCGTGTATTTGAAACCTCATTAGGAAGGGCCCCAAGTACTTTTCTCCCTGCGTGACCTGTTTATCTCGGTGGGCGCCAGTTATTTAACAGATTGCGAGGTGGATTGTATTGATCGACATGTTGTAAGGAACTACATTGTCTTCTTACGTGCGAGTTACATTTTATTCGTAATGTCTAGTTTATTAAATCATTGTTTGAGGAATTTGTATGAAATGATGTCTTGTGTTTCTTATTATTTCTTCTTTTCAATCCTATTCCTTTTTCCATGGAGACTCCTACCCCATTTACTGTACTAGCTAAATAATACGCGGGTAATTCATGTGTGTGAATGCTGAAGTTGGTACAAAATCAAACTCTGTAAACCGATACTCAAATTGCGACTCAAAACTGCCACGTTTTGAGCGCAATCGAAAAATTATTTCTCGTGAATTATTCTCATTTTACGAATTTTTTCGATTTAAAAAAAATATTTTACTCATAACACCTACATGCTTTAAATCCGATTGTAATGATTTATTCACAGAACCTTAATTTTATGAATTCTTATATTTGTTTGAAATTTGAGTGCAATCGAAAAATTATTTCTTATGAAAATTGCAATTTTACGATTTTTTTCGATTTAAAAAATTTCTAAGACTAATAACACCTTCATACTTCATCCGATTGTAATGATTGTTTCACAGGACATTAATTTTATGAATTAATATATTCATGTGAAATTTGAGCGCAATCGAAAAATTATTTCTCATGAAAATCGTAATTTTACGATTTTTTTTATTTATAAAAACTTTCTTCGGCTTATAACACCTACATGCTTTATCCGATTATAATAATATTTTCACAAAAACTTAATTTTATGAATTAATATAATATTCGTGTGGATTCTTCTAGGAGGAGGAGGATTCTACTAGGACAGATTCTGAAGCAAGTGGAAAATTTCAAGTACGTGGGGAGTATAGTAGCATGCGATGGAAGGATTCAACCAGAGATAGGAAGAAGGACACAGCAAGCTGTTGGGTTATTCCAATCTATCCGAGATCTCATATGGAACAGAGAAGTACCAAAGAAGTGCAAGGTTATCATCTACCAGACCTACTTTGTTCCAATACTGACATATGCAGCAGAGACTTGGAATATGACAGCAGTGGAGGAGAGTCTTGTGCAGGCTGTAGATATGAAGTTTTTGAGAAGCATTGTAGGTAAGACTAGATGGGACCGAATACGGAATGAGGATATCCGAGATCAAGTAGGCGTGAGGAATTTAATGGAGCGAATTGGAGAGAGAAGATTAAAGTGGTTCGGACATGTCAAGAGAATGGAAAGATCAAGATTACCGAGAAGGATGATGGAATTGGAAATTCCAGGTAGGAGACCAAGGGGCAGACCACGACAACAATGGCAGAATAGTGTGAGAAAAGATGTAGAACACCGGGGAGGAGAGTGGAATGTTGTGGAAGAAGAGGAGTGGTGGCAGGACAGAAGAAGATGGAGAGGCCTGTCTTCAATGCCGACCCAACGCAGAGTTGGACGTGGCAACAGATAATGATGTGTGAGGGGTTAAGCGCAATTAGATTTTTTTTAATTTCTTCGATTTGTAACACCTAGGCCTATTAGCTTTATCTGATTGTAATAATTTTTCACATAACCTTAATTTTATGAATTAATATATTTGTGTTAAATCTGAGCGCAATCAAAAAATTATTTCTCAAAAAAATCGCAATTTTACGCTTTTTTATAATTTAATTTTATATTTTTTATCCGATTGTAATAATGTTTTCACAGAACCTTAATTTTATGAATTAATTTATTCGTGTTGTGATTCCAGATTGTGTTCAGCTCAACTCGACCAATAGAAATCTGTAAGATATAAAATAAAGGAAATTAACTTTGAATTTACCGCCCAGACTAAAGAAGGCGGTGATGTTGGGAATAGGAAAAAAAGGACGAAGATAGTGGCTTGTTTGGATTTTGGAAATGTAATGATTGTAAAACGTTAAATCTAAATCTACTTTAATAAATAGAATCTGATTCAAAATAGTGAAATCGTTTGTATTTGATTCTCCGTGACGAATTACAGATACCTGGTTATCTAGGGCGACGGTCGTTCGCCCGCAGCCAAGCGCACGCGACTGCTAGAAGGCGATGACTAACTCGACCCTGTTTACAGCTACCCGAGTTAGGGGGTTTTCAGCTATCTGCACACGCCGTCCCGAAAGATTTACAATCTTGAAACTCGGTATATGACCTGATATGTGGTCCATGACATACAAAAAAAAAAATCAGCCCGATCCGATAACCCGTTCTGTGTTAAAAAAGTGCGTAAATATTGACGATAATCGTCCGGCTGGCTGGTTGGGGGGGGGGGGGTAGTGGATTCTGCCAGAGAGGAATAAGAGCCTACAGAGAAAACGGTACATCTTAGAACTATGAAACTTGAACCACTCTTAGATGTACCTCAGACTCACAAACTTCCACCGAGTGACAAGCAATATTCCACCCCCAACACCCCCTAAATCATCCCCTAAAATTAAAATAATTCATAGCTCTAACCCAAAATTGAATTTTTGGATGAGCGTAGCGAGCGAAGCGAAGATTCCATTTCACTACACTGGAGAAAAAAATCCGGAATGTTTTTTTTTTTTTTTCTTTCTGTATTTTTGTCTGTCTGTTAACACGATTCCGGCTAAACCGATACTCCGATTGCAATGAAATTTTATGGAGGCCTTCGAAATCTCTGAACTAAGAACTGCCACGTTTTTGAGCGCAATCGAATAATTATTTCTTATGAAAATTTCAATATTACGATTTTTTCCTTTTTTAAAATTACTCGATTAATTTATTATTATTATTATTATTATTATTATTATTATTATTATTATTATTATTAAAAAATAAATAAGTTAATTTTTTATTTAATTTGATTTAATTTAAAAAAAATTTCAACAAAGTTCTGATTTTTTCACAGAACAACAGAAAATCCGCAAAACACATGGCAGCTCAATTCACCAATTACGCTCATCCAACAACGCGGCGGGACTTAAGAAGCGTTTTCCTAGTTAGTCAAATTAGTTATTAAAATTATGTTCTTATGGGTTTTAACTCAATCGGTCTATTCTCATTATATAAACCACATTTTGTCAACCCCCATCCCTAATAGTTTATATTATTTTTACCTTGATTTCCAGCATTGGTTATCATTATGAAATTTGACATGATGGTACATAATAATATGAAAAATAAACCGCCGAGAGGCAATTAAGCGATATTCCACCCCCAACACCCCCTAAAACTGGAATAATTCATAGCTCTAATCTAAAATTGATGTTTTATTCAAAATTGGTTATTAAAATTATGTTTTAATGTGTTTTAACCTAATCGGCCTATTCTCATTTTCTAAACCACATTTTTTCAACCCCCATCCCTTATAGTTTATATTATTTATTTTATTAATGAGTTATCAGCATGAAATTTGGCATGATGGTACATACTAAAATGAAAAATCATTCGCCGAGAGGCAAGCGATATTCCACCCCCAACACCCCCTAAATCATCCCCTAAAATTGCAATAATTGATAACTCTAAACCAAAATTGAATTTTTATTCAAGTTATTAAATTATGTTTTAATGTGCTTTAACCCAATCGGCCTATTCTCATTTCCTTTATTACATTTTTTCAACCCCCATCCCTAATAGTTTATATTATTTTTACCTTGATTTCCAGCATTCACCATGAAGGCACCTAATGAGTTATCAGCATGAAATTTGACATGATGCTACATACTAATATGAAAAATCATTCACCGAGAGGCAAGCGATATTCCACCCCCAACACCCCCTAAATAATCCCCTAAAATTGGAATAATTCATAGCTCTAACCTAAAATTGAATTTTTATTTAAATTAGTTATTAAAATTATGTTTTTATGTGTTTTAACCCAATCGGCATATTTTCATTATATAAACCACATTTTGTCAACCCCCATCCCTAATAGTTTATATTATTTTTATCTTGATTTCCAGCATTCACCACGAAGGCACCTAATGAGTTATAATCATGAAATTTGTCATTATGGTACATAATAATATGAAAAATAATCCGCCGAGAGGCAATCGATATTCCACCCTCAACACCCCCTTAAATTGGAATAATTCATAGCTCTAATCTAAAATTGATGTTATATTCAAATTAGGTGGTTATTAAAATTATGTTTTAATGTGTTTTAACCCAATCGGCCTATTCTCATTTCCTAAACCACATTTTTCAACCCCCATCCCTTATAGTTTATATTATTTTTACCTTGATTTCCAGCATTCACCATGGAGGCACCTAATGAGTTATCAGCATGGAATTTGGCATGATGTTACATACACATACTAATATGAAAAATAATTCGTCGCGATGCAAGCGATATTCCACCCCCAACATCCCCTAAATCATCCTCTAAAATTGGAATAATTCATAGCTCTAACCCAAAATTGTATTTTTATTCAAATTAGTAAATTATGTTTTAATGTGTTTTAACCCAATAAGCCTATTCCCATTTCCTAAACAACAGTCTTTTTCAACCCCCATCCCTAATAGTTTATATTATTTTTACCTTGGTTTCCAGCATTCACCATAAAGGTACCGAATGAGTTATCAGCATGAAATTTGGCATGGTGGTACATAATAATATGAAACATAATAATCCACCAGGAGACAAGCGATATTTAACCCCCACTGTTCCCTACCACTCTTTACTTTGGGAAAAACGTTATGTTGTATTTATTACAATTTTTAATATTTTAATTGCTGATTAAAATTATGCGTCAATGTGTTATAGTCCGGTCAACAAATAATTCACACAAAAACCCAAGACGACATTAACCATATTTAATTAAATAAAAACATTGAATATTGCCAACTAGGCCTACAGATTGTAAACAAAAAAAAGATGGTAGCTTTTGTTTCTAGACAATCTGTTTTAAAGGCACTGTATCCACCTTTACACGTATTTCACATATTTCAAGCCTTGATATGAAACAAACTTCAAAAAGATGTGATATCCCCCCCAAATACAAAAATTTGTAAAAAAAAAAAAAAACGGCAGCCAAGCTCTCCTTCCAAACCCCAAAATACAAAAATTTGTAAAAAAAAAAAAAAACGGCAGCCAAGCTCTCCTTCCAAAGTCTTCGGCTGTGAATGCTGTGAGATATAGAAGTTGAGCCAAGCATTTCATTCTTTCTCCCTAGTTTCGCATTGAAAAGAAGTAAGATCATTTCGCCTGTTGACGAGCGCCAAGCCAACCATTTTCGTGGTAAAATGTTAAAATTTTAAAACTCAAAATCATAAAAAAATTACTTGGCCATTGATTTTGGTACGAGGACTCTAAAAAGTCAATGACCAAGTAATTTTTTTAAGATTTTGAGTTTAAAATATTTACTTATTTACCACGAATATGGTTGGCTTGGCGCTCGTCAACAGGCGAAATGATCTTACTTCTTTTCAATGCGAAACTAGGGAGAAAGAATGAAATGCTTGGCTCAACTTCTATATCTCACAGCATTCACAGCCGAAGACTTTGGAAGGAGAGCTTGGCTGCCGTTTTTTTTTTTTTTTTTACAAATTTTTGTATTTTGGGGGGATAACACCTACTCTAGCTGTGACCTGTGACTAGGCCTAGTCGGTTCGTAGATCAACTGCAAAGCTCACGATAGGTCATTGCGTTGTTTAGGAGTCTGCAGAGTTCTATTATAGCAATGATACCATACTATCCAAGTTGGTGGTGGTGACCTGCACCAACTTGGCCTTAGCCGAAGCCCGATGATGCCAATGCGAGGCCTACAATGCTCCACACCCACCCAACAACCCCCACCCCACCCCACCCCCCTATTCCCCCTTCCATGACGCATTGCAAGAGCTATTGGTGAATTCCCTAAAAAAAACGAAAAAGTAATAAATTTTAAAAGGAAAAAAATAAAATATGAATATGAAGAATATTATACAGTAAACTGTTGTGTGAAAGCAAGAAAACCTACCGTTTCTTAGTTTTACTTCCAATATTAAATGATAATTTTTTTGTTGGTCTTGAACATAAATTCTTATCAACCCTTTTGAAAGCTGTTAGGCCTATGTTGTTGCTGTGGTGAGATGTTATCGTATTATATGATAACGACAATGCCTCAACAATTGTCTTACTATACAATTTACAATACTAAAGTTCCAGGAATATTTTATTGTTGTTTCCATGCCATCTAAACGAAAATAACAATAACAACAGAACATAAATATGTCCCATATTTAGATACTAAAATGGACCGTCTCATATACACCAGAATTACCAAACTTTATTATCTACAGACAACCCTCTATTAAATTTGACACAAAAATTATCTTTTTGAGAGGATCCGAAGCTCCTAAAATTTATAGGCTATAAGACCTCAAAATTTTGCGATCAAAAATGGACTTGAGAAATTTTCCAGTTACTCAAAACGTTAGCCGTTATTTTCTTATCGTCGAACATTAACGAACATAAAATAACAGTACATAAATATGTTCCATAGTTTGATATCAAACTGATCTGACATGCACGAGATTTTACTAAACGTTCTTTCTGTTCCTTAGAGAGGTAAGAGAGAAACTAATGGACGTTTTTCCATCTACTGACAACCCTCTATTAATTAAGACACAAAAATAATAAATTCTAAAATTGTGAATGCTCTTGACTTCTCATTGTTGTCTGGTCAAAAATAGACTTTCGCAGTTAGTTAATTAAAAAGGTTTGCTTTTAATTTCTTAAACACCTCGAAATCACCCCAAATTTGATTGCTGTATAAGGTGCCTGAATGTGTAGCGCGCCACGGCTTGTCTGCGGCGCCCTAACGGGCACCTAGATAATGGATCATTAAGGAACATAAAAATAACAAAAGAACATAAATATGTTCCATAGTTTGATATAAAACTGAACTATCTTATATACACGAGATTTAACTGGCTATTTCTGTCCCTTAAAACAGTGTTAATTGTGACTAGATAATTGATTTTTTATTTTGTTTAAGATAATCCTCCAATAATTTAACCTATCCACATTAGATAAAAGATAATTTGTAAAACAATATCTAGATAAAAGATAAAAATAATTAAATAGATAATTTTGCTAAGATAACGCAGAGAAATCTAATTTATTTAACAACTTTTGCCGCAGTTTTCAAATATGCGGATTCTATGAAAATCATAATGCAGTAAACAAGTAGAAGCTATTTTAATTTTAAAAAGTAATAAATATATTTTTGGATGAGCGTAGCGAGCGAAGCGGAGATTCCATTCTACTACACTGGAGAAAAAAATCCGAATGTTTTTTTTCACTTCTTTCTTTTTTTTCTTTGTTTCCCTTTGTATTTTTGTATGGGAATCCGGCTTAACTGATAGATACTCCAATTGCCCTGAAATTTTCTGGAGGCCTTCGAAATCTCTGATCCGACGATTGTAATAATTTTTTCACAGAACCTTAATTTTATGAATTTATATATTCGTATGAAATTTGAGCGCAATCGAACGATGACACTGACTATGACAACAACGTCAAACTAGTCCACCTTCCCACCTCTTGCCCGTGGCTGGTTCTGACCAGCATGGGAACTCCCCCCCCCCCCGCATCCCCTCGTCATCAGTGGCGCATCATGACCTGACGGTTTGACGCGCCCTTATACACTAAACTGTTATTTAGTAAGACCATAGCAATTAATACTACATAATTTTATTTCAACAAATTATTTTGCAATGTAACCAAAGAAATATGTATTAAGTTCCCACGCATACAAACAACTTGTAAAAATACAGCCAAACATTACACACTGATAACTAAGCAACGAGATATAATAGAATTGATTGATTGGATATTGCTTAACGTCTTATATTTATGCAACTTGGCTAATCGAGACGAAGGGATGACGCGGGGGGACAAGGGGTGGACAGGCCTGTGCTGCCTATAATTTCTTTTCAGTTTCAAGGTAATTTAAATGCATACGGAGCTGCATTAAAAACTACCGCCCCATCTCTCTCACTTCAGTTGTTGGAAAGATTATGGGGAAGGCAATGAGCAGTCAGTCAATGACACACATTGTAAAGACAATTGACACACTACAGCACGGGTTCCTGCCGAGAAGACACATAGATAGAATGTTTTTAGACACTCGGTAAAAGGGGGCTGCATATCCCCCCCCCCCTAGTTTATTATTCTCGTACCCGGCACCTCCACCAACAACGATATATTAAAGTGATTTTTTAAATTGATTTTATTGGATGAGCGTAGCGAAGATTCCATTTCACCACACTGGAGAAAAAAATCCCAATTGCGATGAAATTTTCTGGAGACCTTCGAAATCTCTGAACTTAGAACTATCACGTTTTTGAGCGCAATCGAAAAATTATTTCTCATAAAAATCGCAATTTTACGATGTTTTTCGATTTTTTAAATTTCTTCGATTTTTTTAACACCTACATGCTTTATCCTATTGTAATGATTTTTTTAACAGAACCTTAATTTTTTAAATTAATACATTCGTGTGAAATTTTAGCGCAATCGAAAAAAATATTCTTCGTGAAAATCGCAATTTTACGTTTTTTTTTTAATTTTAAAATTTCGACGACTTATAACACCTACTTACACATGCTTTATCCGATTGTAATAATTTTTAAACAGAACCTTAATTTTACGAATTAATATAACTTATTCGTGTGAAATTTGACCGTAACTGAAAATTATTTCTCATGAAAATTGCAATTTTACGCTTTTTTCGTGTTTAAAAAATTACGCTCTTCCAACAACTCGCCTGAAAAAGCGTTTGCGAAGCTTCCCATTCTTTTACAATTTGCTAATGAATAAGCTTCGCTCCTTTTTTGGGTATTTTCGTACCCGTGCTTGTAAAATATATTTATTAATAGGCCTATAAGGTTGGTAGTCACCAATATAGGCCCGTGCTGGTCAGAACCAGCCACGGAAAAGGGGATGGCAGGACGTGTCTCACGACTGCTAGAGCTCGCCTCTAGTTTCAAGTAGTAAGCTTGGAAGTTATCTAGGGGAGAAGCCTGGGCATAGTTTTCATTTAAATACTAGGTCGCTTTGCCAACGCTTTTTCTTGTCGCGTTGATGGATGAGCTTATGAAAAAAATCGTAAAAGTACGATTTCTATGAGAAATATTTCTTCAAATGTCTCTAAAATCGTAACCTATATAATTTCAGTATTTTTCGACGTTCCCATAAAGTTTCATCAAGATCGGAGAAGCCGTTTGCCAAATATCACGAAAATATCTCATTAAAAATCGAAAAAAAACTTAAAGCACGATAATCATAAGAAATATTTGATCGATTGTACTCAAACACGTGGCAAGTCTAAGTTCATAGATTTCGAAGGTCCCCTCAAATTTTCATAAAGATCGTATATGCCGTTTGCGCGGTAGAGCGCAAACAGACAATAAAAAACACCTGGGCCAATTTTTTTGAGGGGTCGGTGAAATTGAAGTCTTCGCTTTGCTCATCCAATGGTCACTATATGGAGTTGAGCTTTAGAATCACCCCCCTCCCAACAGCCATTTGGATTTTTAATTCTCCACTGCCATACTGTTTATAATAGCCCTACTAGGAAAACGCCGAAGTCGTTGTTAGACGAGTGAGCGAGTCATCTGTTGAGTACACAGACAGATGCATTTAAGTTGTTGATTGAACGAGTGAGCGTAGCGAACGTAGTGATCTCCATTCGACTTAAACGGCCCTTATTGTTTTTCTGCGTGTGTGTGTGTGCGTGTGTGTGTTGTGTGTGTGTGTGTGTGTGTGTGTGTGTGTGTGTGTGTGTGTGTGTGTGTGTACTATAAAAATCAGCCGAATCGCTGAACAAATTGCGCTAAAATTTGAACAGACATCCGGTACGAGTTAACTGAGAACTGACAACAAAATCAGCAAGATTCATTGCGATTTAAACCTACAAGAAATATAAAACTGAAAAATAGACTTCCAATGTTTAGAAATTATTTTAACGACAATGTTTTAGATTTTGAAAAGATTATTTTTTGTTTGTTTTTCGCCTGGCCGTGAAATGCCGTGCCCATGCAAGGTCAGTCGAATGTTGCACGTCAAGGTTCCCCCAAATTCCGCTCGTAGATTGAGTAAACCTTGCAATATTTTTACGTATTTCGTACTGGCTATGCGTACCATAGTAGGCCCTATTGCCACAGATGATGGACTACACTGCGTTATATGCATTTCAAAACATGTTTAATTATTTTTGAAATGCAATCTAGAAATTACAAAATCTTTCCCGACCAGGGGATTGAACCCACTTCTTTCACATTTCGGCTACAAGGGCGCCTTAGCCAACTAGACTAGGGAAACGCCAAAGTCGTAGTTAGATGAGTGAGCGAGTCATGTGGTGAGTACCCGGGAACATTTGCATTTAAGTTTGATAATTATATTCGTATAAAAATAATAGGGTATTGGTGGAAATCACTGTGCCGGAGATTGCTGTTGTTGGCAGTCTTCAACTGAATATTCCGTGTGACTGCCGGGTCTTGCTTAGTTTAGGCCATAGTTTAGGCCAAAATGCTCCACTGTAGCCTACTAGGGAAACGCCAAAGTCGTTGTTAGACGAGTGAGCGACTCATGTGTTGAGTACCCGGGAACATTTGCATTTAAGTTTGATAATTATATTGGTATAAATAATAGGGTTTTTAAATTTAGTTGGTATAAGAAGGGCGCGTCAACTGTAAGGCCATAATGCGCCACTCTAGCCTATGATAGGCTAGGGAGGCCTAAGGTAGGGGGAAGAAAAGTAATGTTACCGGGTACTCAACACATGGCTCACTCACTCGTTTAACAACGACTTTGGCGTTTCCCTATAGTATAATATAGGTACAAAATAAATGATTGGGTTTTGAATTAAGTTGGTATAAGGGCGCGTCAACTGTAAAGAAAAAATGCGCCACTCTAGCGGATAGCCTATGACAGGTTAAGGAGGAAAGGTAGAAAGGTAAAGAACCATGCTGGAACCAGTTAGGGGGAGGAGAGGGAATGTTACCGGGTACTCAACACATAGCTCGATCACTCGTCCATCAACGACTTTGGCGTTTTCCTAGTTATGTATGATTATGTAGTCTTTTTTACCACTTGAAAATCACATGCAGCAGTTTCTTTCTGCGATTAGTCTATTTATTTATTTATTAGTAAGTAACTATATCGGCCTACATTAATTTAAATATGCATTTCACTTTTGAGACTTGTAATGGTCGTAAGTACTAACTTAAAGGGTGGGGGTGGATTGTCCGATTAATCTACAATCATCTTTGAAGTAGAAGTGTTTCCAGGATAGGGAATGAATCTTATAACAAAAACTATAACCTTGTGTAAGTGATAAAAGTCTGGCTTTATTTAATGTAATCCTATTTACATAGCTTTCATGATTTTATGGTAAGAACACCTATATTCTCCCAAATCACTGATCCTTCAAGTTAAGTAGTCTGAAAGTGTACCAATACTCTTATTGATCAGCAACCAATTAGCAGATTGATTATTGATTGATAAATATTGCGGGCCCGTTACAAGTTTTAAAAAGTAAAATGCACATTTAAATTAATGTAGGCCAATATAGTAATTAACTAATAAATAAATCGACTAAATGCAGAAAGAAAATGCTGCATGTGATATTCAGGTGGTAAAAAAGACTCTCATATGGCTCATTCATGACAAAAGCTAACAATATCAATAGTAATGTAAATAATTTTATTTATTTTATTTATTTATTTATTTAACGTCTATCCTATTCACTGTTATAAACAACTGATTTACAAAGGAGGACAACTAAATAAATCAAATTACATAGATGCAGACACATAATGGCTTTTTTTTTAATGGCTCGTTGGTCTTGTGGTTAGCGTATCTGCTTCCAATGCAGAAGGTCCAGGGTTCGATTCCCGCTAAAGTCAGAAGTTTTTTAACTTCTGATTTGGACTCCATCCATCTTAGAAGTCCATCAGTTCTTGTCTTAGGAGTTTGTAAACGGTGACTTTGAAGCCGTCCTAGCAACGAAGCACATAATAAATTTCAGAGTTGTTCTGAATCGGCCTTGTTGATTCTGGCGTTGATTCGCGGGTGTTCGCACTGTCCATAACACTGATTGCTATATTTCCTATTAAAAATATCGATCTTTGGTTGGTTATCGCTCACTCGTCGATTGCGTCGGGGCCTGCAGGGTTGGCTTGGTTGCTTGTTTTAAAGTCCCCCACTGAAAATCATTATATAACTGAGTGGGTAGACTCTTAATAAAATTTATTTTATTATTATTTATTTATTTAATAATAGACATTGTCACATAAATAAAGATATAGGCTTATTATGGCTTTAACTAGGATCTAGGGCGACCGGTCGTTCGCCCGCAGCCAAGCGCACGCGACTGCTAGAAGGCGATGACTAATTCGACCCTGTTTACTCCTACCCGAGTTGGGGGATTTTCAGCTATCTGCACACGCCGTCCCGAAAGATTTACAATCTTGAAACTCGGTATATGACCTGATATGGGGTCCATGACATACCAAAAAAAAATCAGCCCTAT
The DNA here is from genome assembly GCA_024449915.1 of Sweltsa coloradensis. Taxonomy (NCBI): domain Eukaryota; kingdom Metazoa; phylum Arthropoda; class Insecta; order Plecoptera; family Chloroperlidae; genus Sweltsa; species Sweltsa coloradensis. The sequence goes on from JAMZAV010002068.1 coordinate 238,147, forward strand.
TCGATAACCCGTTCTGTGTTAAAAAAGTGCGTAAAAATCGACGATAATCGTCCGGCTGGCTGGTTGGTTGGTTGGGGGGGTAGTGGATTCTGCCAGAGAGGATTAAGAGCCCAAAGAAAAAACGGTCCATCTTAGAACTATGAAACTTGGACCACACTTAGATGTACCTCAGACTCACAAACTTCCGCCGAGAGACAAGCAATATTCAACTCCCAACATCCCCTAAATCACCCCCTAAAATTAAAATAATTCATAGCTCTAACCCGAAATTGAATTTTTTAGTCAAATTAGTTAATAAAATTATGTTCTTATGTGTTTTAACCCAATCGGTCTATTCTCATTATATCAACCCTTTTTTGTCAACCCCCATCCCTAATAGTTTATATTATTTTTACCTTGATTTCCAGCATTCACCACGAAGGCACCTAATGAGTTATCAGCATGAAATTTGTCATTATGGTACATACTAATATGAAAAATCATTCGCCGAAGAGGCAGCAATATTCCACCCTCAACACTCCCCTTAAATTGGAATAATTCATAGCTCTAACCTAAATTGATGTTTTATTCAAATTAGGTGGTTATTAAAATTATGTTTTAATGTGTTTTAAACCCATTCGGCCTATTCTCATTTCATAAACCACATTTTTTCAACCCCCATCCCTTATAGTTTATATTATTTTTACCTTGATTTCCAGCATTCACCATGAAGGCACCTAATGAGTTATCAGCATGGAATTTGGCATGATGTTACATACTAATATGAAAAATAATTCGTCGCGATGCAAGCGATATCCCACCCCCAACATCCCCTAAATCATCCCCTAAAATTGTAATAATTCCTAGCTCTAACCCCAAAATTGTATTTTATTCAAATTAGTAAATTATGTTTTAATGTGTTTTAACCCAATAAGCCTTTTTCTCATTTCTTAAACAACACTTTTTCAACCCCCATCCCTATAGTTTATATTATTTTACCTTGATTTCCAGCTTTCACCATAAAGGTACCGAATGAGTTATCAAGCATGAAATTTGGCATAGTGGTACATAATTGGATGAGCGAAGCGAAGACTTCAATTTCACCGAAACCCCCAAAAAATTTAGCTCGGGTGTTTTTTTTTTTTTTTTTTGTTTTTTTGTTGTTTTTTTTGTTTTTTTTTTTGTCTGTTTGTTCGCTCTCTACCGGGCAAACGGCGTATGCGATCTTGATGAGAATTTGACAGGACATTCGAAATCTCTAACTTAGACTTGCTACGTTTTTGGGTACAATCGAAGAAATTTTTTTCATGAATATCGTACTTTTACGATTTTTTTCGATTTTTAGTGCGATATTTTCGTGACATTTGGACCGATTCTGACCAAACGGGTGGGGCTTCAACGTTCATATTTCACATGGCCATTAAGGTTATGGTGATGTATTGCTATTTTAAAGAAAAAGTTGAAAAAGTTGCCAGAATCTATAGAAAAAGGTTTGAATATAAGTTTTTTTGATTTTTTTGTACGATATTTTCGTGGCATTTGGGCCAAATTTTGACCAAACGGGTGGGGCTACAACGTTCATATTTCACATGGACATTAAGTTATGGTGATGTATTGCTTTCTGAAAGAAAAGTTGAAAAATTAGCCAGAATTAATAAAGCTTTGAATATAAATTTTTTTATTTTTTGTACGATATTTTCGTGACATTTGGGCCAATTCTGACCAAACGGGTGGGGCTAACAACGTTCATATTATACATGGACATTAAGGTTATGGTGATGTAGTACCTTTTGAAAGAAAAAGTTGAAAAAAGCTAGCCAGAATCCATAGAAATAAAGCTTTTAGTATAAGTTTTTTTACGGTATAAATCATACCAATTTACAATAAACAATAGAAACTTGACAACAATCACCTACAATCCGTAGGTAGCAAAACAAAGCACTTGCAAAAGTAAAGATATTCCCCACAAATTAAAAACTTTAAAAAGCTCATCCATCAACGCGGCGGGACTTTAGCGGTTTTCCTAGTAATATGAAAAATAATAATCCACGAGGAGACAAGCGATATTTAACCCCCACTGTCTCTACCACTCTTTACTTTGGGAAAAACGTTATGTTGTATTTATTACAATTTTTAATATTTTAATTGCTGATTAAAATTATGCGTCAATGTGTTATAGTCCGGCCAACAATCATTCACACAAAAACCCAAGACGACATTAACCATATTGAATGTAATAAAAACATTGAATATTGCCAACTAGGCCTTCAGATTGTAAACAAACAAAAAAGATGGTAGCTTTTATTTCTAGACAATCTGTTTTAAAGGCACTGTATCCACCTTTACACGTATTTCACATATTTTTAAGCCTTGATATGAAACAAACAACAAAAAGATGTGATATCCCCCCAAAATACAAAAATTTGTAAAAAAAAAAAAAACGGCAGCCATGCTCTCCTTACAAAGTCTTCGGCTGTGAATGATGTGAGATATAGAAGTTGAGCCAAGCATTTCATTCTTTCTCCCTAGTTTCGCATTGAAAAGAAGTAAGATCATTTCGCCTGTTGACGAGCGCCAAGCCAGCCATTTTCGTGGTAAAAAAAGTTAAAATTTTAAACTCAAAATCATAAAAAAAATTACTTGGCCATTGATTTTGGTACGAGGACTCTAAAAAGTCAATGGCCAAGTAATTTTTTTATGATTTTGAGTGTAAAATTTTAACTTTTTTTACCACAAAAATGGTTGGCTTGGCGCTCGTCAACAGGCGAAATGATCTTACTTCTTTTCAATGCGAAACTAGGGAGAAAGAATGAAATGCTTGGCTCAACTTCTATATCTCACATCATTCACAGCCGAAGACTTTGGAAGGAGAGCTTGGCTGCCGTTTTTTTTTTTTTTTTACAAATTTTTGTATTTTGGCTGGTAAGGATATACGTTTAAGAAAGAAGAAAGAAAGAAAGAAAGAAAGAAATATTATAGTTGGATGAGCGAAGCGAAGACTTCAATTTCACTGACCCCCAGAAAATTTAGCTCGGGTCGTCGTCGGGGAACCCCTTCCCTTTGACTACCTCCCCGACGGCGACGACAAAGACAACACGGACGGATGATGACACAGACGGAGACGACCACAACGTGGGGACCCCTGCCCTCCCCATATGCTTGTGGCTGGTTCTGACCAGCACAGGCCTGTCCACCCCTTGTCCCCCACGTCATCCCATACGTCCCTCCCTTCGTCTCGATTAGCCAAGTTGCATAAATATGAGACGTAAAGCAGTATCTAATCTAATCGGGTGTTTTTTTTTTTTATTGTTTTTTTGTTTGTTTTTCTGTCTGTTTGTTAACTCTCTACCAGGCAAACGGCACATCCGATCTTGATGAAAATTGGAGGGGACCTTCGAAATCTCTGAACTTAGAGGTGTATTGTTTTTGGGTACAATCGAAGAAATATTTCTCATGAATATCGTACTTTTACGATTTTTTTCGATTTTTAGGCCGATATTTTCTTGCCATTGCAAACGGGTGGGGCTACAACGTTCATATTATACATGGAGATTAATTAAGGTTATGGTGATGTAGTACATTTTGAAACAAAAAGTTGAAAAAGTTTGCCAGAATCTATAGGAATTAAGCTTCTAATATAAGTTTTTTGATTTTTTTGTGCGATATTTTCGTGCCATTTGGGCCAATTCTGACCAAACGCCGGGGTGGGGCTACAACGTTCATATTATACATGGACATTAAGGTTTTGGTGATGTAGTACCTTTTGAAAAGAAAAGTTGAAAAGTTTAGCCAGAATTCATAGAAATAAAGCTTCTAATATAAGTTTTTTACGGTAAATAATACCAATTGACAAGAAACAATAGAAACTTGACAACAATCACCTACAATGAGTAGGCAACAAAACAAAGCACTTGCAAAAGTAAAGATATCTAACGCAAACTAAAATCTTTAAAAAGCTCATCCATCAACGATGCGGGACTTGAGCGTTTTCCTAGTAGATCCTTATAGGCTGTGGTATCTGTAGATATAAAGTATGGGGAGAAAGACTGTACCTAAGTTGCAAAAGTAAGCAATCATTTCTGTCACCCACCATAACCTGTCAACAGAATTTATTTTGGGCATATAAAAACAAATCGAGTTTCGATTGTAATAAAATTATAGAACATGTTTTGAAATAATTACAGTACTATTATATATAACAGTATAAATATATGGAAACATAGCCAGTACGAAATACGAGTAATGATTGCAAGGGTTACTCATCTTCAAGCGGAATTTTTGTTTAATCTTGAGCGCTTAACATTCGAATCACCTTGGTCACTGCATGCAAACATGATTTGATAAAAACGATTTGTTCATAATGAATAACATTGTCTGGGCCCGGGGTACAATTAGCCCAGAGCATGGCTCTGCTTATCGTAAAAGGCGAGGAAAGAAAAGAAGTCCACCTCGCAAACATAAGCTAGTAAGAGCGGAGTATTACTCCCCGAAACTAGAGGCGAGCTTTGGCAACCTTCGTTGGGGACACTTTCTCTTTCCCTTGACGACCTCCCCGACGTCGATGACAATTGACAACCCCAACGAACGATGATGCCAAAAATGATGACGACCGCGACGTGAGAACCCCCCTTTCCTCCCCCTACTCGTGGCTGGTTCTGACCAGCATGGGCCCCTCCCCCCATATCCCCTAGGCTAGAGTGGTGCATTATGACCTAACGGTTGACGCGCCCTTAATCCAAACAACCAATTGTCGTTGAATTAAATGTGACATTCTCAGTCTATTTTCAATTTATTATTTATTGTGAGTTTATAACGTAATGGATTTTGCTAAAACGATTGGTACTGGGTGACTTAAAATTTTCAGCGCAATCTGTTTAGCCGTTTGGCCGTTCTTGAGCGAACTTACTCATCACAGACAAAAACTCGGATCTTGTGCCGTTTGACTTGACTTGAATTGTATGACTGAGTCGCTACGCTCCCTCGTTTAACAACACAAGCATTTTGGTAACAAATTCATAATGGATGTTAAATGAAATTAATTATAGAAACAATTTATTTTAATTTAATGATCATTGGTGCATAATCATTAGGCATACCACAAGGAGCACCCAAACATAGAATTGATGCCATCGCTACGAAATGCTAATTTTACTTAAAAATAAGGTTTACCCATCCATAAATTAGCAAATCAATTCAAAAGAGCGTAAGCTCATTTTGATCAATTGAGATACACACATAGGCCTACATTCTAAAGCGGACAAAAGTGAATTTTATTTAATTAATAGGTTTGTTTGGTTTACCTAGTGTAGTGTAGACTTGTGTAGTGTAGGTGTAGGCCTTCAAATCAAATTACACTACACTTCATCCAGGATAACCAAACGTTTTTTAAGCTACACTCTACACTAGATTGTCCCACATCGAACTGTCAAACTTCTAAAACATAATAAACTCATACAAACAAGTTGAAGGCATTAAATGAGTCAAATTAATTGTATAGGTCTATTTTCAGACCATATCGACGACGAAAAGTTTTTTGGAACATAAACATCATTAGTGCTTATCCTGTTTGAGGTTATAGATTTTGATGGAAATAAATAAATATGTTTTAAAGTGATAAATTGTCTCAAATGTTAAAAAATTAAGTCTAAAATTAATAATTATACTGCACGGTGCAATCTGTCTTAATTTCTTGTTCTAAAGATAACACACGTTTATTTTATTTTTTTCCGACCCAATCCAAATTAATTCACCCCCTACATCAATTCAATGGATCCATCCTCCGGACTATCCTCGAATCCCGCTCGGCAATCAAGCCGTGTGCAAAACAAACCATTACCTTCGCCCTGCATACCTTTAAACATTCCACACATTTAGTGTTGGGTAAGATACTTTTTTGAAGTATCTAGGTATAGGTAAAGCTACTTTGGTTGATATGTATCTAGATACAGGTAAAAATACATTTTTTTAAATGTATCTAGGTAAAGATACAAGATACTTACAAAAAGTATCTGTAGATACAAGGTACTTTTTTAAAACGGAACTATGGGTTCATAGGATTATTATTCAGGAATAGGATGACCGGAGATCATTAGTGAAAAGATGTTAAAAAATTTAACTATTGAAACATAACACATAACACTGTACTGCCATTATTCCTTGTATTCGACAAGGTTTCCGTTTAGGTTCGTTTGTGAATGTGATTTTAATCCTTACCTACTTATAATTTGTGGTTTAATGTTTTCCATATTTAATGTGTACGATCCAAAACGATGGTACCTATATAAACGGTACCGGTACTCAAGAAATTGATTAAATTTAAATTAATGCATTTACAAGAATTTATTTAGAATGTTATTACCGCCTCTGGGTCAGGAAGAAAATTTGGCCTAGAGATAGTAAAAGGCGAGAAAAGAGAAAAAATCTATCTCGGAAACATCAGCTAGTATGTAGGGAAGTATTTTACTACCCAAAACTAGAGGCGAGCTCTTGCTAGCAGCATGAAAAACTTCCCCCATGTCCTCTAGGGTAAAGTGGAGCATTATGATCTAACAGTTGTGACCAAATGAACCAAATCTAGAATTTTATTAACAATGTGCTTATTAAAATTTAATTATTTTGACAGAAAGTATCTTTGTATACCTGAACTTGCTGTAGATACACAAAAACTAGTATCTAGATACAGGTACAGGTACAATTTTTTATTTGTATCTAGGTATAGGTAAAGGTACCGGTACACACAAAGTACCTAGATATATCTAGATACATGTATCTAGGTACTCCCCAACACTGCACACATTTAACTCGCACTACCTCGTCATCCTGCCGAACTACGAACCTGTCAGCGCATCAGCAGACGGCCTGGCTAAACCAGCTTCCCTTATCAGTTGCCTCCGAGAAGTCATTGGGTGCACGTCGTCGAGTGACATAGTCCCGTCATATTTCCGTTTATAAGTGAAACCTCTTCTGGTAAGTTCACAATTTCAATCATCATTTCAGTGTATTTAAAAAGGTATTTCTCTGCAGAATGTCGGCTAGAGGCTTGCTGCCAGTAGCGTAACTAACCCTTGTATTTCGGGGGGCGAACATTTTTTGACCTCCAAAGGTCAATGGTCAGCACAACTAGGGAAGGGGTATGTGTGTACAGTCATCCAAAAATATTTTATGGGTTTACGCTCTTTCCTGGGTAAAGTACACGATTGGGAACAATGGGGGTCCGGGGCGCACACCCTTGTTTTTTTTTCGATTCTAAGAGTGTGATAGGAGTATTTCGACGATTTTTATTTTGACAAAAAACCGGCACTCCTTCGGTTGGGGCGGTCCAACTATCAACACAACAACCAACAACAACAAAAATAACCTTCAAACCTTTACGTCCGATTTCAAACGGAAGTCCCTTTTGCGTTGAAAGTTCTTTATATTTAAAATAGTGACGTTAAATTTTTTGTAGGTAGAGTATTTTAGAAACGAGGAGTGGCGCGGCCTAAAGATACTTGGACCGCCCCAACCGAAGAAGTACCCAAAAACCTTATAGTTATAAAAGATGTATGAAAATAGCAAAATAAGAAAAATGCATCAATATTTACATGATATCTCGATAAATACCTCATGTAACATATCAATTGTGCCCCCCCCCCCCTTCAACACCCCCCCCCACCCCCCATTACTTACGCCACTGTTGGCGACGGTTCATTCTAAAGTGTATTTTCCTGAGATACAAAGTGACCAGTGAGTTGGCGAGCGGGGTGGGTCGCCCCGTCCATTGTCTGCGTGGTAGCTACCCAATTCCGAAGGTGCTAAGCCTAACCCCACACGCTACTACCCTGACGGGAATTTAAAAACATTTACCAATTACCATGACTGACAGTCGATTCGGGTTCATGTTTTTGTAACAAATAATACTGTGTGTTTACATGGACCTCAGTAATGATATTCCATCCCTTAGCTCGGCTAGCGATACGAGACATGAACGGAACGACCCTACCCGCCTCGCCACCAAAATGGTCACTTTGTATCCCAAATACACTTAGAAAGTAAAAATACCTTTATTTTCGGTAGGTTTTTCATTTTTAAAAATATGGCCCCCCTTTTTTTCAAACCCACCAATTTTTTTTTGG